>CAUYUJ010020935.1:0-20000 GCA_963575745.1 Prorocentrum cordatum | reverse complement strand
GATGATGCTGCTGCTGATGACTATGATGATGATGATGATGATGATGATGATGCTGATGCTGATGATGATGATGATGATGATGATGATGATGATGATGATGATGATGATGATGATGATGATGATGGTGGTGGTGGTGGTGGTGGTGGTGGTGAGGAGGAGGAGGAGGAGGAGGAGGGGGAGGAGGAGGAGGAGGAGGAGGAGGAGGAGGAGGAGGAGATGGCTCAAGCTGCTGCCTGGGGCCTTCGCCTTCCCTGGGGTTGGGGCTCAAGGTGGTCTAGGGACCCGCACGGCCCTCGATCAGAAGCCCTGGGCCAGGGTGAGGGCCATATTTCTTCGAAGATTTCGGCGCCTTCGCAGTTCTTCCGAAGAGACGCGCGATGGCAGGAGGCTGGCATGACGCGTCTGTCTGGAAGTGCAAGCACTGTGGTTGCGGCAAGACACCCTTCAGCGAACACTGGTGCAAGCACTGTGAGCGGCACTGGAAGACGGGCAAGAACAAGAAGCCCAAGGGCAAGGGCCGCGACCTGGGCACTCCGCCTGGGCTGGATGGTCGCGCTCCTCTGCACGGTCTGCCCATTCAGCCAGGCCTCGTCCAGGCCTGCTCAGACCCAGTACCGGAGCTCACGGTGCCAGAGTTGCAGCAATTGGTGCAGCTTGGAGAGAAGAGCAAGAACAACCATATGGTCGAGTACTACCAGCAAGTGCTGGCCATCAGGGACAAGCAGCACGTGCCGCCGCAAGTCAGAGCCGATCAGGCACATAAGTGCATCAAGCAGCTGGAGAAGGACCTCAGCACCGAGTCCGCCCAGCTGGAGAAGTTACAGAAGCAGGTCATGGACCAGGAGGCAAAGGTCACCACGCTCCTGGACCATATCGAGAAGCAGGAGGGCATCTACACAGAGGCGATCAAAGAGCTGCACGCCGTCGTCGTGCCGCCCGTGGACGTCCCGCAGGCGCCGCCGACCCTCAGCCTGGAGGCCATGCTGGAGGGGAAGCAGGAGTGGACACTCTCGTGCGGGGAGGACCTCTTCGGCCTGGCGGAGTTCGTGGATGTCGAGGAGACAGACAAGGAGGAGGCGCGCAAGCGCGAGGCTCAGCTCAAGGAGCAGTTCCAGACGCTCGCTAAGGCGATGTTTGGAGATTTCAAGAAGAAGGCGGAGCAGTACAAGAAGGAGCACGAGGAGCTCAAGTCTCGGCTGCAGTCGAAGCGGCGCCGCCAGGAGCCTGCGGCGCCTGAGGCTGCAGGGTCCGCCCCGCCAGCGCAGCCAGGCGCAGGGGCCTGGCGCGGCTGAGATGCCAGCACAGCCTGGCGCTGCGGCGTCGGCGAAGGAGCTTCGTGCCCACGCGAGGCGCCTGGTGGGTTCCCAACCGATCCCCGGGAAGGGCCCAGGCGCTGGCAAGGGAGGTGTGGAGACTCCTGCGTCAAGCCCGCCGAGTGTTTAACAAGGGCGGCGAGGCGCTGCCCAAGAGTACCAGTCGAAGCAGTTTATCTTCCGCGACGTGGGAGTACAGGGTCATGAAGACCAACGTTTCACAGTCTGAGAAGTCAGCGGCCGACGAACGTTGGAAGCTGAGCAGCAGTCCTGCTGACCAGACGGCCCTGGGGGGCACCTCAGCAGGAGGAGCAGTAGGAGTTCGGCAGCACATATGCGTCAGTGAAGTTACAGGGGGAGCACGGCACCTTCACCAAGTACGTTCAACGATTGTATGGGTCAATGGGTGCGTGCGTGGTGGTTTCTATTTGTGCACACTGTACGTTCCTGACGGAGAAGGGGTCCAATGGGGCTAAGGGTAAACAACCACTAAATCAGCTGGGGGAGTTTATCTACAGTTCTCAGAGGCCGTTTGTGCTTGCAGCAGTCTGGAACGACGTGCCCTCGGAGGTCCAGAAGTTGCCTGCCTTGGGGAAGCTCAGAGCCGTTGTAGTCAATTCGGGGGTGCCGACTTGTCGAGTAGGCATAGTGTGGCGTGAACTCGACTACGCTGTCGTTTCGCACGACATTGTTGGGGAAGTTCGGGCGTGCGTCAGGCGAGGGGATTCCAGTAACATGACACACTATCCAGTTTCACATAGGCTAGATCCGATGGCACATCAGAGGACACATAGGGTGCTGAAGGTGCCGATGGCGTTTCCGCTAGATCAGCCCTCAGGTCCAGCTTCTCCGCCACAGGACTTGACATTTTTCGAGGGCGAGTTTGAACGGCTGCGACGACAGCCATCGTGTGCGGAGTTGTCACTGCTCTATGGGGAGATGTGTGACTCCACGGAGCGGGAGCTGAGCGACGTGCTAGGCATCGAGGCCGCTGGGTGTGGGAAGTACTGCGGGAAGGGTACGAAGTTCCAGGTGGTCGAGAAACCAGTTTTGCAGAAGCACGGTTTGGGTCCCTTTCCACGGCGCGGCCAGGAGTTCAGGATGCTCAGGAGATTTCAGGTTTGGTTGGAAGAGCTGTCTTATCTTCATGGGTTGGAGCAATCTTGGGATTCGGATGAAGTTCAGGATCGAGGGGGGCAGCTCGAGGCCCCAGTACATGTCCTCAGCTGTATTCCAGAGCGGGCGAGTTTTAGGCAAAGCTGTCAGCAGCTCGCCGCCGTTTCCCACGAGGTGCTGCAGGGCGCCCTGGCGGCCGTTCAGGCCATTGCAGATGTTGGGGAGTCGAGCGCCAGGTAGAAGATGTCTCAGCAGAGGAGGCTTTATTTTAGTTTTCGACGAGCTCGCTTACTGATAATGGAGCATGGAGGGCCGAGGATGATTATGATTTGTGAGGCGGTTTCGAGTATATTCGGGATCGGGTGTTCGATCATTGCTGGGTGTTCGTTCGCCTCGACTTTGGTGCGTGTTGTGCTGACCGATTCGCGTATGTACATGCAGCAGTACTGGCCCTTTCTATCTCCGTCTGTAATGATAAACGATTTCACGGTCTCGGCGCTGGGGTCGGAGAAGCCCGTCGGAGAGTCCCTGTCCAGAGTTCCCCTAGCACCTTGCAAGCGATTGCGCGAGATGGAGGTTTCAGTGTCTAGGCAGATGTGCCGGATCGTCGCGTCGTCCAGCAAGTTGGCGCAGGTTCTCGGCGCCATCCTCAAGAGTTTAAATTTCAAGGTGTGCGCGAGTGTCAAGAACCTCGGGCACGGTATCAGCCAGCAGGCAGGGAAAAGTTGGTCTCCTCCAGGTGGTAATCAGGTTATTTTGGAGGCTGGATTGTCCAAGATCAGTCTGGGAAGGGCTACTGCGTGCGGCCCAGGGGGAGCTATTGCACTGACTGTGCGTCGTCTTGGGTGGCGAATCAAGTGTTCCAAGCTTTGGGTGGATCCTAAAGGGCCCGAGATGGACCTCGAGAAGGTTAGTATCAAGTACCCCAAAGCGCTCATCCACAGGGGCCTCAAAATGCACCAGGCGCAGCAAGCAGTTCGACTCACGGGCTGGAATGGGACCCCCTTCTTGGGCCCGATCAAGGCAGCGCTGCAGGTCCCTCGGGCCAACGGTCAATTAGCAGATATCGTTGCTATACACACGTCAGGTGGATTGGGGACGCAGTCAAAGCGCTTTGAAGAGCGTTATTCCTTGTCGTCCGCCTGCAGGTGGTGTGGACGCCCGTCAGGCTCCATATTTTACAGACTTTACGGCTGCGACGGCCCAGAGGCATGGCGTCGTGATCAGGGTTATGAAGATGTCGTGTCGGTCGGTTGGAAGTTCCTTAGCAACAGCTCGGTCGTCTTCGGGGTCACAGACAGTATGAGAGACGCCATGCCTCCGCCCCAGCATGTTCACGAATGCCCTCGGCGCGGTCTCCTAGGAGGCGGCTACCTCAGCGCGTTGATCTTTATAGACCGCTCGTGGGTCAACCCAGATGTGGAGGGGATGACGAGGGCAGGACGGGCGGACGTATCTCGCACGCTCGGCAGCGAGCTAGTCTCATCGGCGGCCGACGGGCCACGGCCAGGGCCTGTGCAGAGCGTGGGCATGGCTGTGCAGTTCGTGTTCTACATGGTTTTCTGGCTCATGGGGCCCAGGGCGACCACTATCACGGACCACAAGAACCTCTTGATATGTCTCCAGAAGGGCCCCGAGAAGATGAGCATATTTTCAGAACCGGATTGGGAAGTCTGGCGACTGGTCTTCGGGCAAGTGAACGACGTGAGTTCGGAGAATGTGAATCTTCAGCGGGAGCTGTCCCTAAAAAGCAGAACGGTGCTCAAGAATCACGACCTCTCGGACTCCAGGTACCATGGAAATCGGCAGGCCGAAAAGTATTCGAGGTTGGGGGCTCTAGTGCATCCAGTAGCGTCCCAGCTGGACCAAAGGGTCCAGGCGGCCATGGTTTTCGGTGGGCAGTTCACGTGGCTCCTGGCAGACTCCCTGAGGCACCTGAGTACTTTAGGATTTCCTGATTTGGACAAGGTCCCGTGGGCTACAAAGGTCCCCAGGCAGACCCAGACGTTAGGTGGTGAACCCCTGTGCGTGTTAAAATTCACCACGGGGGCCCGAGGCCACCTGCTGCACAACGATGCTAGCAGGTGGAGTTTCCAGATTATGCGTAGTGAATGCGGCTTGTCGGAATGCATTCACAAGAATGAGTGTCCTGGCAAGCCGAGGGTGCTTGCGAGGACGCGCGAGTCGCATCGCAAAGGGGTGCTCGGCTCGGTTTTGCATTTCAGCAAGCAGTGCGGATGCCACGCGCTGTGGCGGGTCAAGGACTTGGCCGCGCGCTGCCATCGCCTTGCTGGGACTGGGGAGGTTGGGGCTGTGAATTACATGCGCCAGGGCATGGGGCCCACTTCCAAGGTGTTGATGGGGCGCCCCTTCCCAGTCCTCCAATTGTCCCCAACGGGCCAGTCTTTCACCGAGGGATTGCGTCCGCAGAGGCTCCAGAGGCTCCAGAGGAGGAGGAGGACAACGACGATGTCGTCGACGCCATCCAGCCGCTGTGGGGGGCGGGGGGGGGGGGGCGGCGGCCAGACCGGCAGGCCAGAGTGCGCCCCCGTCTTCGTTTGACTCCTCCTTTCCTCCTCATCGTCATCCGTCGGTCTCCTGGCTTGGACACGTCCTATTCGAAGCGCCTCGATTAGTCGATCCTTTTCCGACTGCTCCTCCTCGCCGTCCGCCTCGAGGAGAGTGAGGGAATGGTGGGGGGGTGTGTGGGGTGGGGTGGGGGTGTGGGGGGGGGGGGGGGGGGGGTGGGAAGGGGGCGGGGGGGGGGGGGGGGGTGGGGGGGGAGGGGGGGGGGGGGAGGGAGGTAGAGGAGGAGGACAGGATCAGGGTGAGGAGGGGAGAGGGGGGGGGGGGGGGGGGGAGTGGAAGTGAGCGGGGCAGAGCGTGGTCGAAGGGGGCGGGGGGGAGTGGGAGTGGGAAGAGGGGCGCGGGGGGTTTTCTAGTGCAGAGGCAGGATGGAGAGGGATGGGAGGTAGGATGGACGGGGAGGGCTTATGAGAGAGGGCGGGCGGGGGCTGGGAGGCAGGGGTAGGGGCGGGCGGGGAGGTTCGACCTCCATTCTGGGTGCCGCTTTCTTCAATGTGTGAGTTGTCTGGCTGTCTTTAGGGCGGGTTCAGGTTGAGTTGGTTGAGTGTTTTTGTGTTTTGACGCCGACGACGATTGTAATGATGGTGGTTATCAAATCGTATTGCTGATGGTGGTGGCGATGGTGATGGTGATGATGGTGGTGCTCATCGCATCCAGAATCACCATCATCACCATCACCATCATCACCATCACAACCGCCCTCACCGTACCATCATCACCACCCCCATCATCATCAGCATCACCATCACCATCACCATCCATACCATCAGCATCGCCATCACCATCACCATCGTCACCATTGTGGTCCGTAGGACTTGGCTCAAGGTAATGCCGTCGTCCGCTCCTGCGGTTTCCCCGAGCCCTCCTTCGGTCTCCCCGAGCCCTGCGGCCTCCCCGAGCCCTGCGGCCTCGTCCTCTCCTTTGGTTTCCCCGAGCCCTGCTTCTTCGAGAGCGCCCTCGGCGGCTTCTTCGACAGCGGCCGCGGCGGTTTCTTCGAGGGCGGCGTCCTCGAGCCGTGCGGCCTCGTCGAGAGCGGCCCTGTCGAGCCGCGCGGCCTCGGCGGCTTCGTCGAGGGCAGCTTCGCCAAGCCGTGGCAGCTGCAACAGCTCGGACGCCGATGCTGACGTAGGGTCCGACGCCGACGGCGCCGACGGAGTTGCCGACGCAGCGGGCTCCGAAGAGGACAGCGGCTCCAACAGCGGCTCCGACAGCTGCTCCGAAGAGGACAGCGGCTCCAGCAGCGAGGCAGCCGCGGCTGCAACAGCGAAGGCGAAGGCCGCCCCGAGCAAAGTAGTCGAGAAATTCCAGCCTTCGTTGTCCATGACCCTGGAGGGGCACGTCGCCAGCCACGACTACCCAAAGCACGTCTCCACCTGCGGCGCTTGCAAACTTTTGAAGATCAAGGAGAAGTAGAGCGCCTCGATGTCTGCGACGAATCCAGTAACACTGAAGAGTGAAACTTGGATAGGCTGCGTAGGTGGTAGATTTGCAGTCTGCTTGTTCTGCTCGGCGTTCAAGGGCGCTCGTTGCATATCCACCCTAGGCCAGGGATCCGGGAGTTTCCAACGCAAGGAAAACCTCGTGCGCCATGCACAGTGCGAGGAGCACCAGGCAGCAGAAGCGGCGTGGCAAGAGCGGATTCGAGCGGAAGGTGCGCACCAGGGCCTCCCCGTGTCTGTGTCCCCCACAACGGCTGCATCAGCTGCAGCAGCTGCAGCAGCCGTGGCGCCTGCGCCCGTCGTCGCCCGCGCCGCCGACCAGCGCCCTGGTTGCCGCGCAGTGGTCGCCACCCGTGCAATGTTGGAGACGTCCAGTTCCTTCAGTAGTTTCGACGTGTGGCGGGATGCGTTCGTTGGGGGTGACCGCCAAGTTTTGGGGTCTAGTCAGCAGTGCCGAAGGCTGGTTGGTGACCACCATGGCTCAGCACGAGAAGATCATCACGCAGAGGGCCCTCAAACATGGTGCTGTTTTTCGTTTGGCTGCGGACGGCCTCGACCGCGCGTACCAGGTCGAAATTGGCACCGTGCTGTCGTCGATCCCGAAGGCTTTGGACTTCCTCCCAAGCTACGGTCTCAAGGCAGGCTGGCTGGAACAGCTGGGCCCCAGAGGGCCCTGGATCGTGGATCGGGTGATCGGGATGCGGGAGTTCCCGCGGGGTATGGACTGCGACGGCAAGGCTTCCATGCTGGGGGAGTGCGTTCGTCGCGCGTGCCAGACGGCTGGGTTGGCGCTTCGCGCGTGGGGCGAGTCTCACTCGTCCCAGAAGGTTTTGGCCAATTCGATGAAAGGAGACAGCGAAATAACGACCGCGGACGAGCTGCTGGTAACGGGTAAGAAGCCGCCAAGTCTGGCCAAGTTCCTGACTACCTCCACCGTGTTCCGCAACACACTCGGGGAGCAGCAGCTGGTGGAAGACGGCGTTGCGTTCGTCAAAAACCTCGGCTGGGCCCCCCAGCGTTTCAACAGTCGGGCGAGGCCCTTCGCACGGGAAGGTCGGCGTTGGGAAGTCATTTTCCAGGCGCTCGGAGTGGAGTCCCAGGGGAAGGACAAAGATCGGCGCATTCTCGCCCGACAGATTCTGGAAGGGCTCGGGGGCGAGAACAGTTCGCGCCTGCTCCTGGGGGGGATGCTGGCCGACTTGAGCGCGGAGCACTACTCCTGGGTCGCCACCGGAGACAAGAGCAACCCCGACGCTGCCAGCGTTCAATCCAGGGCCGCCGCTTTCCTCTCCAAGCTGGATGCATTGTTCGCCCAGGGGAATATTCTGGGCATCCCCAACACGTTTACTGGCATCACCCTCAAGTTTCTGAAGGGCACGAAGCGGTTCGCGTGCGGCACTGGCGTCCAGACCGCTGGTATCGGCGATTGGGGAACGGGGCCCCGAGCCCGCGAAGCCGTCCACGCGGCTCTTCGACGAGTGCAGGGGATCGTGGCCAATGTGAAGGAGAGCATGAAGCTATATCGGCCAGAGCATTCTTGGTTGCACGCCTTTACAGCCCTTCGCTTGCCTTCCCCCCTGTCCCTGTCTGCAACAGAGCACGCAACAGAAGCCGAGGCCTGTTTGAAGCGCATCTGCCAGGCGGCAGACCTCCCCGAGCAGGAGGCAATCTCCCAGCTGCGGCGAATGTTGCCGCGTGCCGAGGTGCATCATCGAGACGGGGGCACCGCGCGGCAGGCTTGGGGCCGCGCTGCGGTGGAGTGGCCCGAGCTCCCCAGCGGCCGTCGCCTCGTGGAGCTCTTCCTTGTATGGAAAACGAGCACGGGCAACGTGGAGAGGCGATTCCGCCGTTTCTCGGAGGTGCATTGCCCCGAGAGGGCGCGGCTCCTCGACGTGTCCGTCGAGGAGTGCACGCTCGTGGACCAGGCGCCCTCCAGCAGGTTGCTGCGCGCGTGGCTGGACGACAACGAGAGCTCTGCCGCCAGTCGTTGGTACAGGCATGTGCTCAAGCTACATGAGGTCGCGCAGGGGAAGATCGTGCCGCTGAGGAGGGCCGAGAGGCGCGACAAGGGAAGCACGCGGGAGCCTGGGGCAGCACGTCGGACAGAGGTAGGCTTCGGGCGCAGGCGAGCAGCTGCCGTCGACGCCATGGTGGCCGCTTCCCCGAGCAAGCGCGCCCGCCTTCTCGCGGAGGGCGCCCCCGATCTCGCTGCGCTGGCTCAGGAGGCGGCCCAGGCGAGCGGCGCAGATCCAGTCGGGCCCGCTGCAAAAGTCGTCGCCGCCGTCGCCAAGCGGGAGGCCAAGATCCGAGAGCGCAATCTTGGAGGGGCGAAGGCCGCCGCCAAGGCCAGGAGTACCCGAGAGAAGAAAGTCCTGCGCAGTGCCAGGCCAGCTGCGGGCCGTGACGCTTACTTGCTGCCCCCCCCCGCGCCCCGCTGGGCTCATGCTGGCTCGCATGGTAGATGTGGGCGCTCGCAACAAGGCGCAGCGCTTGCGTTTCAAGGTGTTTCAGGACCCGGTGGACTTCCTGGACTATCTTGCCCGTCATACGGCCAAGGGGAAGAAGGGGAACGTAGTCTTGGCGGCAACAGCTGACACCGACTATTGCATCGCCGCCCAGATTGTAGCAGCGTTCACGGGATTTTTTTTTTTTTTTTTTTTTTTTTTTTTTTTTTTTTTTTTTTTTTTCTCACACAACGCCGACTGACTTTGCACGGGGGGATTCTCCAAAAGGCATCCAGTACACGGAGAAGCTTCGGAACTCGAGCAAGAGTTACCGCGTGGTTGTAACAGAGGCTCTCGCGGAAGACCTGCCTACACTGCCCCACGTTTTGCGAGCGCTTGCCCAGACGCCGAGTGGGTGTGTGATCTATTACAAGAGCCCCAGGAAGCTCTGCCAGTTCTTCAAGAAGCAGGCCAATCCCCGCCTGGCGCGGCGAACTTGCGTGCTGTGCCGCTCGGGAGAAGAAGCGTGTGTCGACAAAGCCGTCAAACAGCTCTACAACAGCCCGAGGAACTGGGTTCTGCGTTTCGCCGCGACGGTTGAAGCACTGTGCCCGGGCACCAAGGCTGTAACAGCGTGAGTAAGTAGCCCGTCCCATAGATTGCGATCGTGCCAGTTTTGTTGAAAAAGAGCGCCTCCCAACGTCGTCCGACCTTACCTCCCTCCTCTTCCAGACTCCTTCCCTCCCCGTGCCGCCCCCTGCGCCCCTCAGTGGGCGCCGCTGCCGCGGGCGGCGCTGCCCGCCGCTGGGGACCTGAAGGTCGCCGATGGGGGGGGGGGGCTGCGGTTGCCCGTGGCGGCGGTTGTCGGTGGCGAGGGTGGGAGGGCGGGGGTGGGAAGCATCGGGCGCCCAGGGCCGCCCTCAGGAGGAGGGGGATGAGGGGGGTGATGGGGCTGAAGGAGGAGGGGGGAGCAGGGCGAGGCAGGAGTAGCGACGAGGCCGTCTTCCACCGCACTTGTCCAGCCCAGCCCCCAGTCCACCTAGGTGTTCGCGTGAGTGCGAGCGATCTCCATCGAAACCTCCAGAGCGATGACCCCCCCCCCTCTTGCCGCAGCTGAGACAGTTCAACCTTCCCATCCCCATCGAAACCTCTGCAGTGATCTCATCCGAAAACTTTGGGGATCTCTCTCTCCCTCTCTCTGTCCCCCTCGTCTCCGTAGCTACCGGCTCGACTCCCTACTCTGCCCGCGCGCCGCGCGCGCGCTGTTCCAAGCCCGCTCCAGCTGCAGCGGCGCAGATGGTCGGCAACTGCGGCAGGGGCAAGGGCGCCAAGGGCAGGGGCAACGACGACGCGCGCAAGGGCAAGGGCAAAGGGCGCCAGGTCAGACCAGCCAAATCTGGGCTAGCTGTAGTACCCCCCACATACACACACTGTCTGATAAGAGCTCCCATGGAGCTCTAACATGCGATGTTAGAGCTCCATTGGAGCTCTAACGTGCCATGTTAGAGCTCACCTGGAGCTCTAACATGGCATGTTAGATGATGTTTGAGCTCCCTGGGAGCTCTAACATTCCATGTTAGAGGGTGTTCGAGCTCCATTGGAACTCCAACATACCATGTTAGAGCTCCCATGGAGCTCTAACGTGGCATGCTAGAGGATGTTCGAGCTCCCAGGGAGCTCTAACATACCATGCTAGAGCTCCCACGCAGCTCCTACATAGCATGTTAGATATCCCAGGGAGCTCTAACATAGCATGTCGGATATCCCCAGGGAGGTGTACTATATCAAGTTAGACGTCGAATTGTACTACATATCCTCCAGTTTTGGCTAGCCTTCAGGTCGGCACCAGGGATTACTTGCACAACTAGCGCAAAGGCTTGCGGAGCCAGAGGGAGCGGTGCGAGTTGAATATAAAGTTCGCGCGTCAGGAGGGCGAACGCGATGAGGCGTTGGATCATGAGCGCCGCCTGCGCTGGGTCCAACATAAGCAGCAGCAGTTGGACAATGACGGCATGATGATCTTCGACCGTCCAGGATTCTGGGAGGGCCAGGAGAGACCCTACGGATGCCTGGACGCGACCGCACGCAGGCAGTTGAGCGATGAGGAGACCAGGTGAAACACTGAGATGATAGACTGGGAGCGTCGGAACCCGCCAGGGGCGACTGGGATCGAAGACGGTGTACGGGGCCAGTGGGATCGGCAGCGGCGGGAGTGGCAGCAGCGGCACCTGTCAAACGCCCAGGGTCGCCAGAGAGAGGCGTCGCCGCGCCAGCGCCAGTTGGCTGCAACAGCGTCAAGCGGGCGGCGAGAGGCAGCAACAGCTCGTGAGGGCGCAGGCGCTAGTGGCCCGCCGATGGCGGCGAGGAGCGGGCTCAGGCTGACGGAGCGTCCGTCGGAGGCCGACAGAGCGCGGGCCCAGGCCGAGCAGTCGGGTGACCCGCGCCGCGCGATTATGCCCGTGATCTCCGACAGCGACTCCCCCCGAGAGGATGGTGACCGCGCCCGCAGAGACAGAGGGCGCACCTGCAGCGCGGCGCGGGATGCTCCTGTCACGGCACGAACACGGCCAGAAATCCATGCACGGCGCGGGATGGGTGCTCCTCTCACGTCTCCGCTTCGGCAGGAGGAGAATGATTGGAAACAAAAGACCCCGTGGGCCAAACACGCGGCAGCGAAGAGGGTCAGTGACGCGCCCGCGGAGGGCCAGCCTCTTCCGAAACGGATGCCCGCCCGCCCGCCACGGCCAATCGATTTATCGGGCAGGGTCGCGCCGCCGCCGCCGCCGATGACGCGAGAGCAGCTGCGACAAGAGGCGGGCCACTACAAGCCCGAGCCAGAGCGAGCGCGGCAGGAACACATGGAGGCTGAGCGGCGCATGCTGTTATCCCAGGCTCCACGTGGGCCAGCCGCGCGGGCGACGACGGTTCCTGCCGCCGTGAGGCACAGCGAGGGGCCGATCGAGCGCGGGAAACTTCTTAAGCGGCAGGCGGGACAGACGACGAATGCCCGCGTAGCTGCAACAGCCAAGGCAGCCTTCCCACTACGTGCAAAGGTCGGTCAGAAGGCGGAGCAGTCCAAAGGTTACAAGTCCATCGCCAAGTTGCCCCCCGAGGAGGCCGCAGTCGTCGAGCAGAGCAAGCCGAAGCGCCTTCCACCCTTTGTTTTGTCGTCCCCGCACGAGGCCAGTCCCGTGCTCCGCAAGGACTGGACGCTGGTCGACGGTGCAGCGTGGGGCCCCGACAAGTTTGTTTTGGAATTAAGGCTGCGGGGGGAGGGGAACAGGATGATACATGAGTGCCTCGAAGGCGGCTTCCCCGTGTGGTACCCGAGCTCGGGAAACTCAATGTGGCCTCTGGTGCAGTCGCACGACTTCTGCACCCTTCACCCCATCGAAGCTGTAACAGCGGATGCGGGCCCTGGCTGCGTCGTGAAGGAGGCGTCCACCGTGCAGAAAGGAGACATCGTCTTCTGCCTGGTGCAACCGCAGCACCAATACTACGCGCACATTGTGATCCAGGTAGATTGGGACTACCACAGGCTCCAGTACAAGTACTGGATCGGCGGCATCAGGCAGAACATCAATGGCTATTGTTTCAGGGAGCACATGTCGGGATCCTCGTGGACGTGCAGGTGCAGTACAATGTCAACTACTATAGTCGCCCGCGCCCAAAAACGCTGTACGACAGAGCCGCGCCCATGTATTACACGCACCCTAACGAGGCAAAGCGTCTCTGTGAGCCTCGGTGGGACGAGCCCGCGTCTGGGGGCAGCTGACAGCTTGCACAGGCTGCAACAGTAGATCGCGGGGCCTCTCCGAGCGCGCTTCTGGTAGACTGCAACAGTAGACTGCGACGCGCCAGTTCTGGTTTAGGCATTGCTTCTGTCAGCCCCAGTTTTGGCCGACCTGCAGCAGATGCGCCTCTCGGGTGAGCCCTGCCTTCCGCTCTGCAGCAGATACGCACGCAATTCGAGTACGCGGCACCCTCGCACACATTTCGAGTGCGGTTGTGGGAGGCTAGCATGACGGAACACCGCAAGTTCCCGAGCGCCTGACCCATGTCGGCGAAGTGCTTCTAGTCGCGTCGGGTGATTGTCTGTCAGATACCCCGCACGTCTTGCTGAGTAGTTTTCCTTACTCAGTGGCACGCCTGTGCGGCACACCAACGCACGCGCTTTATAGCTGTGCGGACTGGGTTTGTCTTGCGGTTTTCCTTGATGCTGAGCCGGCTGCACGACTGAGGTGTGTGTCTGTGTGTGTTTGTATATGATTAGCACACATACCAACACGAAGTACATGTATTGTGTGTGGTATTGTCCTCTCGTGCGTCTCATCTTAGGAGCGTGCCACTCGTTCAGAGAGACCCTGGCATCCAGCTCGCTGGCGTCAGGTTGCCAGTTGACTTACTCAGGGGGATGGCAGTGAGGGGGGTGGGAAGGGGCTGGGATGGGGACGGTTGCACGGAATCGGCAGAGTCTTTGTGGCCAGCGCTCCGCTGCAACAGCGCCTCCGTTCGGCGTGCCGCCGTTGTCGTGCTGGAGGCAGGTAATTTGTAGTTTCCCTTACAAGCTCCCCAGAGGAGCGCCGCCCTCCGTCTCTCGGCGTGCAGAAGCCTGTCCACTAGGCTCCTAGTGATAGGCATGCGGGTGTGCGCCCGAGGTTCGATAGGGCCAGGCATCGTAGGAACAGCTGTTTATGCAGAGAAGCGTGACAACAAAACGGCGAGCTTCTCCGACTCGTCCCCCCTCGCCGTCTGCTGCGCCTCCGCTGCAACAGCTCCTCCGCCTCCCCACCCCCCAGGTCCCTGGTGGCGGGCGGCGCTGCCGCGGGCGGCCGCGGCGCCCCCGCAGGCCCACGTGGGGGGGCCAGGATGGCGATGACGAGGAGGACGAGGCTAGGAGGAGGAGCAGGAGGAGGAGTCCAGGTGGGAGGAGGGGGGTGGAGCGCACCACGCGCCCGACAGCCCTCGGCTCAAACTGCAGGGAGGCACAGAGCATTCTGGCACCAAGTGTATGAAAGGTGCCCGCGAGAGCATCTGTTACTGGCGCGAGTGGGAATGGGCCCACGATAGGACTCTGCGCATGTGCCGCGCATGGCTGGAACAGCGAGCGCAGGCGCCCGGCTGATGTTGGTTTGGCCCTGGCGATGCCGAAGCCCATGCTTGCTCGTTGTTCCTGCGTTGGGCTGCCGTGCCAAGTGGCCGCTGTGCACGCAGGGGAACTGCTCGACCTGGTTAGACTGCGGGCTGGTCGCCGCAAGAAGCGACTTCTGACGGATGCGGAGCGAGATTGCTGGTGGTTCACTGCGGCGAGTTCCTGTGACGTCAGCCCGGACTAAAGGAGTCGGACCAGGTTGTTGCTTGTTAGTCGAGTTCACGGGGGTCAGTCGTGCTCGACGTTATGGCATACGTGTGCATTGCCTAACGCCTGGGCTGCAACAGCCACGTCCACTATGCCGAACAGCGCTGCAACAGCCACGTCCACTATGCCGAACAGTAGTGCGACGAACTCTTCATGCACTTGGTGATGCCGACTTCTTGGTGGCGCCGCCTTGGCGATGCGCGAGTGCGACGACGAACGTCGATGTCGACTCGGTGATGCACTGCGCGCTCTCCTCCCCCCTCTCCAACAATATCCCGACTTCTTATTGGTGATGCCGAATTCTCGGAGAGCGCTGCCACGGCTTCCGACTCACCCTTATCCACTGACGCCGCTGAGCGACCCGCCATGGCAGTCGCACCCGCCGTGGTCGTCGATGACGCGTCGCTGCGGCGGCGCCGATGCGTCGTCGGCCGAGCACTGATTTCGGAGCCCGCGATATGTCATCTTGTTCAGGCAGACCATGCTGCTCTCATGGAGTTCAGGGCATGCTGACTTCATGGACACTTTTTAACGCACGCACACTCCCGTCTCCCCTTCCCCTCCCCCTTCACTCCTGCCAAGAAAAGCGAGCATCGCTCACCCTTCCCTCCTGCTCCCGCTTCCCTTGGCCTGGATGCCCAGGCCCTGCTGCTTGGCGCCACCTTGTCTGGGTGGCAGTGAAGTGCCCTCAGACGGGAAGCCCTCTTCAACTCCTGCAGGTCCTTGGGACAGGAGTCCAGGCGCGCAATCGAGCGTAGGCGGCTCGTCTTCCGCCCCGACCGCGCGCCAAGTGTTCGGGTGCCAGTTCCGGCAGACCAAGCTGCTCTCATGGGAATTTCACGCACGCTCTCGTCTCCCCTTTCCTCCCGCCCCCCCCCCCCTGCCAAGAACACCCAGTGTCGCTGCCCCTTCCCTCGCCCCGAGCCCGAGTGGCCCAGCCGCCTTGCAAAGTCGCGCGCTCGCGGGCTACGCAGACGACGCGAGCGCGTTCAGAAGGCTGGGAGGGCCAGCCGTGATGCCGCTCCCGTCTGCTCGGTTGAGGGCTCAGTCTCCTGCTTGATAATTGCCACCAAGTCACGTATTCTATATTGTTGCTACCATTTTCCGGCCATTTGCTAGGCCGTCATCTGATGTCCGCGCCCTTGCCCCATCGGCATTCGAGGCTCGCTGACATGCTGCCTGCTGCTGCAAAAGCATTGCCTCAAGCCCCCTGCCGTAAGAACTCAGACCCGGCTGATCTCCGCTAGGAAAAAGTGGCCATCGTCTCCGTCTTGTCAACGCTGCAACAGCCGCTGACCCAGTCTGCGCCAGGTTCCCTAATCGTTTCCTCCTGGCAGCAACAGCTCGCAGCACCTTTCCTTCCTTTTCCCTCGCGCCCCCTTTCCCACTCCCACGTCCTATCTTAGAGCACACACAGCATGTTAGGGATCCCTGGGACCTCGAACCAGATCTGACACATAGCATGTTACACAACCAGTCCGGGCTCGGAGACGCCCACAGTTTCTAGTCAGTTGTAGTTCTCGCTGGGTCTACATGGCTACCTGTGTAGTTCTCACTGTGCAGTTTCAAGCATTCTGCCACTGCCTCTGCCCCTGCCTCGTCATCTCATCCGAGCCATCTCCTGCTGCCTCATCTCACGTTCTGCATATGGCTACCTGTGTAGTTCTCACTGGCTATTATGTCTCAAAAGCAGAGTCGCGCGGGCACCGCGCATTCGTTAGCGAAGTTGCTGCAACAGACAGGTCACGCAGATCTGGGAGAGTGATGTACCAGTTCCAACGGGAAATCGTAAGACATCGTAACAATTCGACGGGACGGCGACGGGGATCATCTTTTGTGGTGATTGAAAAAACTGCACAACAACTGCTGAGGGCAGAAAGGATGGATTTGGATTGGTTGCTTCCATATCCTAAAAATGCCCCTCCAGCGGAGTTCAAAAGACGGAACGACCTGCTCGAATATATATTTGTTCTTGGACAAGGGCAGCTCAAGGGCAGCAGGACGAGATTCGCCAAGCTGCCAGTGGAGTTCAAAAACCCGCAACCAGTGAGAACTACCGTGGAGAATGATAACCTTATTCCGCCAGGCTGGGAGTCGTACTACGATTCTGTGCCAGGCGCGTTGACGAAGATGCATTATCTCAACCAAGAAACTGGCGAGCGTGAGGACGATCTCCCGTTTCGACCTCACCTCTGGGACGACTGAGGCTGCGATGCAGAAGTGACAGAATCGCCAGTGCGCTGCAACAGCCGCTGACCCAGTCTGCGCCAGGTCCCCTAAGCGTTTCCTCGCGGCAGCAACAGATCGCATCACCTTTCCTTTCTCCTCCCTCGCGCCGTCTTTCCCACGTCCTATCTTAGAGCACACGCAGCATGTTAGAGATCCCTGGGGCCTCGAACCAGATCTGGCACATAGCATGTTACACGACCAGTCCGGGCTCGGAGACGCCACCAGGAGCTCTTACATGGTACGTTAGACATCCCAGGGAGCTCTAAATGGCAACCGCTGCGAGGTTCCATTTATCAGATCACCCAGCTTTCCTGTAGCGCAAGCACTTCGGCTCAAGGCATTTCTTGCAGCGCCTGCAGGCTGCCATGCCAGAAATGGGGGCCAGCGCAGGGGGGCCTGGCCCATGTCCAGAAACCGTCATCATGGACCCTGACACTGGGCCCATTGATAAGCCATGGCTAGAAGTTCGCGAGTACGTTTCGAAGACGAGTGGAGAACCTAAGGAGCCCTGGTGGTTTTGTTTAGCGTGCGAGAAATGGGCAGCCCCGACGCACCAGATTTCGCCGGACCACATCTCTGGTAGCATAATGCTTGTCCACAGGGTTCTGATGAGGAGATGTCCGCATGGTGCTCTAACATCATGAACACTGGTGCTCCACTCGAGCTACGCCCCGAAGCGGGAAGACGATGGAGCGGATGATTGGAGGTCGTCGAAGAAGGCCAAGCTCAAGAGCAGAGAGGGCAGATAGCAATGGCAACGTGAAGGCCATCAGCAAGGAGCTGGAACAGCTGCAGGAGAGAACACTCGGCGAAGCTGGAACAGCTGCGTCATCAGGAGCTGCAACAGCAGGAGCTGCAACAGCAGGAGCACAGCAGTGGCAGCAGAAGCTTGCGCAGCAGCAGCAGCAGGACGGGCTAACCACCGTTATCACCGCGATGCTCAATTTCTTGACCAACGCTGCTCCAAACCTTATCGCACAGAACATGGACGAGAAGATGGATGATATTCTGGCTCTCCTGCGGGCGCAGGGACAGGCGCTCCAGGACCTGGCTCGCGCGCTGGCTCTTTCGCCGCGCTGACGCGGTGCGCCCGTGCAACGGGCAAACGAACGAGTAAGAGATTTATGGGATCCTGCATTTAGTAGGACTGAAAAAATGAGTGCGTTGACGATTCAGATCTCCTCTTGAGGCCCTGAGGGGCGAGGAATTTCTGGCAATCTCTCTTGAGGCCCTGTGGGGAAGATAGCCCAGCTCCCAGGGAGCTATAACGTGCGATGTTAGAGCTCCACTGGAGCTCTACCATAATCTAACATGCTATGTTAGAGCTCCACTGGAGCTCTAACATACGACGTTAGAGCTCCCAGGGAGCTCTAACAGAATATAACGTGCTATGTTAGAGCTCCGTTGGGGCTCTAACATGCCATGCTAGAGCTCCCTGGGAGGTCTAACATGCAAGGTTAGAGGTGCCAGGGAGTTCCCTGGGAGCTCTTACATCATGTTTCAGCTCCCAGGGAGCTATAACATGACATGCTAGAGGTCCTTCGGAGCTCTAACATACGATGTTGGAACTCCCAAGGAGCCCGAACATACTCTAACTTGCTATGTTAGGGCTCCCTGGGAGCTCTGACATGCCCGCCGCCGCCGCCGCCGCCCCTTAATCGTTTCACAATCGATTGCGCAACGGTTAAGGCCGCCCCCTTCTCGCCAGGGTGGGGCTTTAACCGTTGCGCAATCGATTGTGAAATGGTGAAGGCCGCCCCCTGGCGAGAGGAGGGGGTCTTAACCGTTGCGCGATCGATCAAATCCTGGTTAAGACCCCCTTCTCGCAATAGGGGGTCTCAACCGTTCCGCGCTCGTGCGCGGAGCGGCTAAGACTCCCTATTTCGCTGGTTGAGAGCCCCCACCCCCCCCCCGGGCCCAGGGGGGGGGGGGGGCTTAACCGGCGAAGTAGGGGTCTTAACCAGGATTCGATCGATCGCGCAACGGTTAAGATCCCCTCCTCTCGCCAGGGGGGTAGCCTTAACCGTTGCGCAATCGATTGCGACGCGGTTAAGGGGCGGCGGCGGCGGCGGCGGCGGCGGAGCGTTTAACCGTTTCACAATCGATCGCGCAACGGTTAAGACCCCCCCTGGAGAGGGGGGGGCCTTATCCGTTGCACAATCGATTGTGAAACGGTTAAGGGGCGGCGGCGGCGGCGGCGGAGCGTTTGACCGTTTGACAATCGATTGCGCGACGGTTAAGCCCCCCCCTGGCGAGAGAGGGGTCTTAACCGTTGCGCAATCGATTGTGAAACTGTTAAGCGGTTGCGGGGCGGCGGCGGCGGCGTCGGCGCTTAACCGTTCCACGATCGATCGCGCAACGGTTAAGGCCCCCCCTGGCGAGAGGGGGGGGGGGCTTGACCGTTGCGCAATCGATTGTGAAACGGTGAAGGGGCGGCGGCGGCGGCGGCGGCGGCGGGCGCGTCAGAGCTCCCAGGGAGCTCTAACATGGCATGTTAGAGCCCCCTGCCTTGCATCGCCACGTTCTTTCCCCGCCCCCTCCCCCGAACCCAAACAAAAATTCCACAGCATACACATTATTTGGCTATAACATTTCCTGTGAGAGCTCCGCCGAGGGAGCTCGAACATGGCATGTTAGAGCTCCAGGGAGCTGTAACATGACGTGTTAGAGCTCCAACGGAGCTCTGTCATATCATGCTTGATTATGTTAGAGTTCCCTGGGGGCGCTAACATCGTATGATAGAGCTCCGTGGGAGCTCTAACATGTCATGTTAGAGCCCCCCTGGGAGCTCTAACATCGCATGTTAGAGCTCCGTGGGGGGCTCGAGCATGTCAGGACAGATGCCATAGAAAGAGCTGTAACATGACGTGTTAGAGCTCCAACGGAGCTCTGTCATATCATGCTTGATTATGTTAGAGTTCCCTGGGGGCGCTAACATCGTATGATAGAGCTCCGTGGGAGCTCTAACATGTCATGTTAGAGCCCCCCTGGGAGCTCTAACATCGCATGTTAGAGCTCCGTGGGGGGCTCGAGCATGTCAGGACAGATGCCATAGAAAGAAACCAAACTACCATGATAGGCCAATCTACCATGATAAACCAAGCTGCCATAAGACACCAAACTACCATGAGAAGCCAGGCTACCCTAAGACACCCAGCTACCATAAGAAACCAAACTACCATAATACACCAAGCTACCATACGAAGAAGGATGACCGAGTGACCTCGCGCGGGCCGCTGCCTGCGGCAGTAGCTTCTCACGCGGGTATCGTTGTCGTATAAGTCTTCTCACAGCGGCGTGCCGCCGCATTCCCTTGTCGCAGTCCCCATCGGGCTTCTCGCAGCAGCCTCGCGCAATTATGTTAAGGCCTTCCTGTGCTGGCTCATCCTTGGGCCCCCCAGTAGGCTCTTCCAATGCTCATCCTGACCCTGGCCTGAAGTGCCCACAACCGCTCTGGAGTCTTCCAGTTCCCTGGCCTGAAGTGCCCACAACCTCTCTCTCTCTCTCTCTCTCT
>CAUYUJ010020934.1:57429-147625 GCA_963575745.1 Prorocentrum cordatum | reverse complement strand
CCCCCGGTTCTCCCAGGGAAAGAACGAAACATGCATACACCAGGATCCCGTATACACCAGGATCCGCGATCCTGTGCGAATTTCAGCGCATGTTCGGAAAAAGCGTCGGTGTATAGAGTTCGTTTCCCGACTCACCTCCGCCGTGCCCCCCAGGAACCCACGAGAGTGGCGACAGGTGCACAGTTCGCACCCCCCGACGGAGCGCACAGGATGCAGGAGGAGGTAGGAGGAGGAGGAGGAGGAGGAGGAGGAGGAGGAGGAGGAGGAGGAGGAGGAGGTGGGAGGCGGTGAAGGAGGAGGAGGAAGAGGAAGAGGGAGAAGGGCGAGGAGGGAGACGCGCGAGCAGTGTTCTCATCCAGATCGCAGCATCTTTGGAGCCCCTGGGCACCTTGGGAGCACACCGAGCCTGGCGCCCGGCAGGACCTGGCAGCACTACGCCCGCAAGGAGCGCGAGCGGGCCGAGCTCATGCCGGGAAACGAACAATGATCAGAGCGTGAATTACCTACCCCGCTTTCGCTTCCAGGCGAAACCAAGTCGTACCACGCGCCTCCTCGTCAAGCGGCCTGACCAGTACAGGCCGTAGTTTGGCATCGCTTGGTATCTCTTGGGGGCGAGGGTGGTCGAAGCGAGGCAGGTTTGTTTGCCCCTTAAATGACACAAGCGGAAGAGCTCGGGGGGTCCGCGCGGACTTCTCGGATCCGCGCCAGACCCCCTTGGCGGCGCCTCCGGCGCCGTCCTTGGCGCGCTCCGCGCGCCAGGGAGGGGGCCCCCAGCGCCGATCCGAGAAGTGCGCGCGGACCTCCGAGATCTTATGCTTATATGGAAGGTTGATATGCCTCCTACCCTGACGCGTCGACTATCGAATCGGCCCTTTTCGGCTCGCGAGAGGGCGTCGCGCCCGTCAATTCTGCGGGTCCAGGTCCGTCGGCCTCGGCCCCCGGCCGTTTTCACTAAAGGGTGGTTTACGAAAGGGAGGCCTGTCCACCGCCGATGATCCGTCACTCTTCGTTCCCCCGCTCGTGGGCTTCATCCGGGAGGCGCGCGAGAGGGGCGCCCTGCCGCCCAGCGACGTGCACGGCTTCGAGTGAGCGCGTGCGCGGGCGCGGGGGCCGCCCGCCACCCTTAGCTGCCTCGATGCGCCCGCTTTGGTACGCGGCACGTGCCGTGTTCAAGACGTCCGTGTCAATACGTTGCGTGTTGGCGCAACGTATTGGCCCACGTACAGGGCGAGCGCATCGCGTCAGACCTATGCATTCAGTCTACGTGTTGAGCTCCGTATCAATACGCGTATCGGGGCAGCTAAGCCGCCACCTGCCGAAGAGGAGCGCTGCCTCGGCGCGCGCATGCCACGACGTCCGTCGGCGGCACGCACGAGGAGGGGCCTGGCGAGCGGCGAGCGGGGCGCGGCCTTCTCTCGGGAGCCGGGAGATCTGTCAGTATCGTTTCACCGACCCCCATCCCCCTTTTCCCCATCCAGAGCCTCACCACCTCCTCCCCCCTCGGTTGGGGATAGGCCCCTCGAAATCTGACAGGAGCTGCCCATGTTTAAGTCGGGCCTGTCCCTCTGCAGGAGGAATATCAACAAATGATACAAAAATAGTCTGGGGACGATTTTACTATTTTTGAGTATTTTAGAATATTTCTTGAATCTGTTTTTATTTTTCGTCCCAAATCCGCCTGTAGGGGGACATGCCCGACCTAAGCCTATATCCCCATCCGGGGGGGGGGGGGGGTAAAACCGGCCAGTGGGGCCCAGGCCACGCGGGGTGGGGACAGCGATCGGTTAAACGATGCGCGCGATCGGTATAATAATAATAGCAGTAATCGTACGACTAATGATGATACGTATTACCCTTCGTTTTATCATTATTATCCATAAATACCGCCTCCTCCCGGGTCCCACACCTCCCCGTGACATCTCGGGCACGCTCCCGATACCGCTCCCCCGGCCTTTCTGGGGAGCCTCCACAGCGCTCCAAGAGTGCCCAAGACGCTTCCCAGGAGCCCCCAGAATGTGAAAGAGCGGCCCAAGACGCTCCCAAGCAGTCCAAAACACCCTGTAGACGGCTCTCTCCACGCTCCCTGGAGGCCTCCAAAAGGCCCCAAGAGAGGTCCGAGAGGGGTCCCGGGACAGCCCGAAGAGGCCAAATTCGTCGATTTGTTTTTCCCCCTATGTTTTTGGCTTCTCGCGTTTTCGAGCTCCCAACGGTCCAAGAGCGTCGAAGAGGCTCCCAAGACCGCCCCAAGACCACCCAAGAGACCCTCAGGACGGCCCCAAGACGGGCCAAGAAGGCTCCAAGACTGCCGAAGAGGCGCCCAGGACAGCCCCAGACCACCCCAGCACAGGCCCAAGATGGGCCCAAGAGCGGGAGCAGGAGGCTTCCAGAGACCTCCGAGAGGCCTCCGGGACCCCCCTGCAGAGGCCCCCCACACACCCCAGATCCTTGAGAGGCTCCAAAAGAGACCCCGACGAGGCTCCAAGAACAGCCCAAGAGAGCTGGGAGAGCCGTCCCGAGAGAGCCCAAAGAGTGTAAAATGTTTGATTTCCAATTGTTTTTTCCAATGTTTTTCGCCTTCTCACGTTTTCCCGCTCTCAACCCTCAAAGGTCGAGGATTTTGAAAGAGACAAAACAACAGAATTCCAGGAATTCCATTTAAATTATCCCGGCAAAGCAACCTAACAGCGATGTGTAGGAGCATATCTGGAAGCATTCCCCTTAAGATTCAGATGAGAATCCAGTTGTAGAATTGTGCTGTTCTCGCAGTCGTAGTCGCATTCGCGATGACAGTCGCAGTGGCAACGGCAGTCACAGACACAGCCTCAGCCTCAGCCTGCCTCAGCCTCAGCCTCAGCCTGCCTCAGCCTCAGCCTGCCTCAGCCTCAGCCTCAGCCTGCTTCAGCCTCAGCCTCAGTCTGCCTTCAGCCTCGGCCTCAGCCTCAGCCTGCCTCAGCCTCAGCCTGCATCAGCCTCAGCCTCAGCCTCAGCCTGCCTCAGCATCAGCCTGCCTCAGCCTCAGCCTCAGCCTGCCTCAGCATTCAAAATGTGGCCCGGGAATGAAGTTCTTCTGGGAACTCGAAGAACACGAAGTGGCCTACAGTTGGCTCCGGGCATCAAATTCATGCCCGGGAATGGAGTTCTGGGAACTCGAAGACCACGAAGTGGCCTACAGTTGGCTCCGGGCATCCAAAATCTGGCCCGGGAATGGAGTTCTGGGAACTCGAAGAGCACGAAGTGGCCTACAGTTGGCTCCGGGCATTCAAAATGTGGCCTGGGAATGGAGTTCTGGGGACTCGAAGAGCACGAAGTGGCCTAGAGTTGGCTCCGGGCATTCAAAATGTGGCCCGGGAATGGAGTTCTGGGAAGTCGAAGAGCACGAAGTGGCCTACAGTTGGCTCCGGTTATTCAGAATGTGGCCTGGGAATGGAGTTCTGGGAGGTCGAAGAGCACGAATTGTGTGACTGTTGGTGAAAAACGAGCCCGGCACAGGCCCGGCACCCTACCGGCCGGCAACTCCCAACGCCTGCCCGGACCCCCCTGTGGAGTGATCTGTGAGCTCTTTTGAGTCAATTAGAAACCTATCAGTCTACGCTGTTAGGTAAAAATGGAACTCCTACCCAGGGGTCCTACACATCCCCTGACATTTGGCCGGTACCTCGCCTCCGGGTTTCTTGAGGAGACCCCAAGACGCCGAAGGACAGCCCATGACGACCCCAAGAAACTCCCAGAACGTAAAGAACGGCCCAAGACGCTCCCAAGCAGTCCAAAACACCCTGTAGACGGCTCTCTCCACGCTCCCAGGAGGCCTCCAAAAGGCCCCAAGAGAGGTCCGAGAGGCGTCCCGGGAAGGCCCGAAGAGGCTAAAATCGTCGATTGGGAACATGTTTTTATGTTTTGGGCCGTCTCGCGTTTTCGAGCTTCTCACGGTCCAAGACCGCCCCAAGGCCACCCAAAAGACTCCCAGGATGGGTCCAAGACGGGCCAACAAACCCTCCAAATTGCCGAAGAGTCGCCCAATACCGCGCTCCCCGGCTTCCCGGGGAGCTCCCAAAACCCTCCAGGACGCCCCAAGACAGCCCCAAGAACCCTCCAGAATGCAAAAGAACAGCCGAAGATGCTCTCAAGCAGTGCAAAACAGTCTGTGGACGGCTCTCCAGACTCCCAGGAGGCCCCCAGACGCCTCCAAGACACTGCAAGAGAACTCCGAGAGACGTCCTGAGAGAGCCTGGAGAGCAACAACAATTATTGAATTTCAATATTTGGTTCCGAACCTTTTGGTTTTCTCAGAGACGACCGAGAGACTCCCAAGACCGCCCCAAGACCGCCCAAAAGCTTCCCAAGACAAGCGCAAGGCGGACCCAGGACGGGCCCTCTGCCACAATGCCCCCCGGCCATCTCAGAGACCGACCCAAGCAGCCCCGCTTGGAAGCACTCTTCAGCCACTCTGGAGCTCTCGTTGAGGCTCAGAGGGCCCATTCTTGAGCCCTCTCTTCGGGGCTCCTGGGGTCCTCCCAAGGAGCCCCGAAGAGAGGGCCTCCTGGCTTCCCGGGGGGCCCCCAAGACGCCCAAGAACAGCCCAAGACGACCCCAACGAGCCCCCAGAACGTAAAGAACGGCCCAACACGCTCCCACGCAGCCCGAGACACCCTTCCGACGGCTCTCCAGGCCTCCAGGAGGCCTCCCCAGGGGGTCCGGAAGATCCCACACCCCTGAGAGGCCCGGCTAACAAAACCCGCGAGGCACAAACAAAAAACAGCGCCGAAAAGTGCCGAGGAACTGGAAAAAGTGGAAATCCCACAATTCCTTGTATTCCAAGTTTGGCCCCTGGTCTACTCTTGCACAACAGACCACAATCCAGACCCCCCTCACCTCCCCAAAAAGAATCCAGGAAGCCTTTCAGGGCCCCAAATCGTTGAACACCTCAAAGAAATGCATGATCTCTGCGTTTCCGCACTTCCCCGTCTTTACGATTCCGAGGCTTGCGTGGGGCCTCCAAGGGAGTCCCTGGACGCAAGAAGCGACCAAGATGATATTACATGAGTTAGCCTATCAAGCCTAGCTAGAACTTGAGCGCGCGCGCGAAGCGCGCGCGATGGTTCTATATATATATGCACATATTCGAAAATTGTCAATGATAGTCTGGGGACGATGTTTGGGCTACGTTTGACTATTTTCGAATATGGTTTGACTACTTTTTATTTGTCCTCCAGAATTCGCCTGTAGGATGACATGCCCTACCTAACTCTAAGAAGCCCCCGGCCTGGTTAGGAGGCGCCCCCCTTGCGCCACCCCCTCGTGCGCGCCGCCAAGTGTGGTCGGCCGAGCATCCTCAGAGGGCACTTGTGTGGACGACGACAACCGTACAGTCGGACAGAGGTGTACCCATCGGTCGTTGAAAGTAGGTATTTTTGGATTCCCAGATTCCAATCTACTTCAAGCGCCTTCCTACTTCAATGATCGAGTGGCTCCACCTTTTCCGTCCTCCTTAGGGGGCGGGCGGACACCCAATCTATGTTCAACGCCTTCCTGCTTCATGGTCCTACCTGCTTCGTCCGACCGATGGGTGCCGTCGGACCGAGGTATAAGATCGAGGTCGGCTCGGGGAGGGTACCCTAAATGTTTTTCATGCTTGTTGGATGTTTTGGTGCATCCTGGGGGAGGGCACCCTCCAAAGTTCTCTCCAGCTTGCCGGCGTAGGGTCCCATGCTCTTGAGGGATGTTATTCTGTCCTAGGTCCGACTGTAGCCAGGCGATCGCCATGGATCAAGGGGGCGTGGATTAGCGACGGGTCCTGTTTCCATGGGAAATCGCGAACCTCCGCCGCCGAACGAGGCGGCACCGACCGCATTTCGGGGAGGCGCCAAATGTTTGCGCGTTCCATGTTTGCGCGTTCCCGATGTGATGGGCCTGTTTTTCACCACCAGCACCATAAGTTGGAGGGGGGAAGGAGGAGGAGGACGAGGAGGAGGAGGACGAAGAGGAGGAGGAGGTGGAGAAGGAGGAGGAGGAGGTTGAGCAGGAGGAGGGCGAGGAGGAAGAGGAGGAGGAGGAGGAGGAGGAGGAGGAGGAGGAGGAGGAGGAGGAGGCCCCCCTCCCCCTCCAACTTCTGGTGGTGGTGGTGGTGGAAAACAGGCTCCCGATGCAGGGGGCTCGAGGGTTACAGGAGCACTGCTCTGAAGGGGCCTTGTGACCTTCCCCCGAACTCCCGCCGCGGGCGCACCAGGGTGAGGGACCGGTGCACTCCTCCTCATCCGCCCTCCTCCTCCCCTCCTCCTCCTCCTCTCACCCTCCTCACTCCTTCTCCTCATCCCCCCTCCTCCTCCTCCTCCCCCGCCTCCTCCTCCTCCTCCTCCTCCTCCTCTTCCCCCGCCTCCTCCTCCTCCTCCTCCTCCTCCTGCTCCTCCTCCTCCTCCGCTTCTCCACCCCACGTTTCCCCCTCCCCCCCGCCCCCACGACGTCTTGGGCTCGAGATCGGCGATGGCGCCGTCCTGGCTGGCCCAGGCGGACGTACACACCGATCCCTGGGCCCAGAGCAGGCCTGGGGCCCAGCTCGGTGTCTTTAAGTGCGGTTGTCGCCGTCCTGCTGCCGAATGATGCACCGACGTGCCGGCCAGGGCCGTGTTGCCGCTGAGCGACGTGCACGGCCTTGACTGAGGGGCGTCGGTGGGGGCTCGCCTCTGCACCAAAGAGTTATGAGGAAAATCCTGGTGGCCTCGCGCGGCGCGTAATACTAATATTATCTAATCCACACGTCAGCTCCGTAAGCTATGGGTCGACGCTCGCGCGGCGATGCTCCGGAGTCAAGCCCGACGTAGATCCGACGCAATCCCGGCGCAAGTCCGACGTGATCCCGACGTAAATCCGACGTGGATGCGACGTAAGTCGGGTCTCAAGTTGCCGCGCGAGGCCTCCAGGATATTCCTCATAGGGGGATCGCCTCTGCACCGAAGGGGGCAACACACGGCCGCAAAGCACATGGTCTGTCGGAGGTCCGCGCGGGCCCTCTCGGGTCGGAGGTGTCCGCGCGGAGAAGCCTGCGCTGCCCCGTGGGCGCGCCAACGAGGGGACCCGAGGACTCTGCGCGGACCTCGAGCAGCGGATGCTCACGCTTACGTCGGGCATGTCCCTCTACAGGAGGGACATCAAAACATTGTCAACACATAGTCTGGCGACGAATTTTCGACTATGTGTTGACCATGTTTGTTCACTTTGTTTGACCGTTTTTGATTTGTCCTCCCAAATCGGCCCGTTGGAGGACACGCCCGACCTAAGCCTACGTCTTGCTGTTGCCATTACTCCTGTCGGAGGGGCTCGAAGTGCACCTTGCCCCGTCTGGTCGGCTGGGGGATTCGTCGCAGAGGACGCTTATCAGACACCGCCAGGCCTGGCCAGGACCACCCTGGGCCCTCGCACGGTGCCAAGGAGCGTCTACAGTGGAGACCCATGCCAAGGAACACCTTGCTTGCTTCCAGGGTGCCCTGAGTTTCTTGGGTTTCGATGGTCTTGCGATGGAAAGCGCGACGTTCCCACGCCCCAAAATCAAGGGACGTCCTGGGGTCTCAGTGTTGGGTTTATTGCGGAAGGTTTCTTGCGGATTGGATTGGCCTCCACCGTATAATGTTCCAACCGACTTTATCTTTGGCCACCAGAAAGATTTTCGAGCACCAAGATAGTACCGAGACTTGAGAGGGTTTTCACGCGTCGAGCCCTGAGAGGCAATGTTCGTTCGACACTGTGTCGACACTTTTCTGGGTGCTCGAAATTGTTTCTGGGAGATGGTCCTCAAGTACGATGGGAGCAACATAAGTCTATACACCATCCACGGGGCCGCGGATGGCCCTGGCCAGGCGAGGTGGCAGCCTGCAGAGCCCGAGAGCGCCTCCCGCGTCATTGCAGGGGAGCCCAGGAACTCGGCGGGGAGGGTCTGTGCCTCGATTCCGCTGCATCCCACGGCTCTGGAAGCTGGGGCGTCTGCGGTGGCCGCGTCGAGCAAGAGAGGTCGGCCTGCCCGCAGAGGTGCCCCCCCGGAAGCTCCCGAGGTCGCCCGATGGCCCCAGGGGCCCGCAGAAGCTCTGGGGCAGGTCCGGACTGTCGAGCATCGGTGAAGACTGTGCCCCAACAGAACTCATGCAAGATTCGGAATCGTACCCTTGTCTGCTGTGTGCACTGGGCTCCCTGGCCGACCAGCCGACGAGGCCATGCGGTCATACTTCGAGGCCCCCCTCCTTCCTTGCGGCCCCCTCTTCGAGGCGGCGGCGGGAGCCGGCGGGGCCTCCCGCCCTCCGTCCAGTCCGCTCCTCCTGCCCGTGTGCGCCACGCAGAAACAAGAACCAGGGCCATCTGCGCCGGCATTGGCGCCGAAGCTTGCCGCGTAAGTTCGCGCGTGAGCGCCTTCGTCTCCACTGCAGCGTGCTGCGCTGGCGGCCCCCGCGCAAGCCGCGGCGTAGGGTCGCTGCGCCACCTCGCGCAAGACCCGTTCCGGATCGCCGCTCTCGCGTGTGTTCGACCATGGGCCCTCTCCAGACCCCAGGGGCCCTCTCCAGAGCGCAGCTGCCCAGCTCCGGGGCCGGGGTGCCGCGGGAGGCCGATGGTCGCCCTTCTGGAGGGACAGCTGGTCGGCGACATCAGAGGGTGTGGTTGCGCCGGGGTGTGGTGTGCGATCGGCACCGTTGGGGCCTGGGGGGGCACGGCACTGCCCTCGTCTCGCCTCCTCGGGGCGCGGGGGAACTCTGTAGTTGTGGAAGTCGACTAGTGGAGAGGCAGCATGCCGCCAAATAATTCCCAGGTGTCTAAAACATGGTTCAAACATGTTTTAGATATGTGGAAACATGTTTGAAACATGTTTAGAACATGTTTTTACATATTTTTCAACATTGATAACTCAATGGTCGGATTGCTGGAGTGTCCACTGTCATGGCATCCACAAGTCTGTCGAGGTTTCCGTGCGCCTCCCAAGGTGCCCCTCAGGATGTTCCCCGGGGTCCCGGATGCAAACCACACCCTTTTGCAAACCACACTCCTTGGAGTCGCCGATCTCGGCGCGTTCGGAACGTTTTGGGAAGTCTCCGATGGTTCCTGGAGTGATTGGCCAATTTTCCACCATGGGTAGGAAGGGGGGAGATCTCCTCCTCCCCCTCCTCCTCTTCCTCCTCCTCCTCCTCCTCCTCCTCCTCCTACTCCCCCTCCTCCTCCTCCTCCTCCTCCTCCTCCTACTACTACTCCTACTCCTACTCCTACTCCTACTCCTACTCCCCCTCCTCCCTCTCCTACCTGTGGTGGTGGTGGTGGTGGATAGTCGGCCCACCATGGAGGTGTTCCTGCCTCGGGACGCCATCCAGCAGCTGCGCCTCGGCGAGAGCTGCCCGGGGGTGCCCGAGTCGTCCCGCACCGCCGCCGGGGACCCGACTGGTGGCCCGAGCTCTGAGTGATCTCTCCTTGTATACAGTGGAGGCCCATGCCAAGAAACACCCTGCTTGCCTCCAGGGTGCCCTGGGTTTCTTGGGTTTCGATGGTTTTGCGATGGAAAGCGTGACGTTCCCACGCCGAGGATCGATGAACGTCCTGGGGTCTCAGGGTCGGGTTTCTTGTGAAAGGTTTCTTGTGGACTGGCCTCCACTTAGTCGGGCCGCTGAAGAAGGAAGCCTCTTCGTTGGGGAGGGGCTCGGTGCTCCTCCAGTGTTTTACATGTGTCCTTGTGTTTTTTGTGTTAGGTCTTCCGTGGGGAATCGGAGCTTCATTTGTGGAAACAGGGACCTCGTTCCTTCTTTGGGGTTCCTTATGGCAGCGCTTCGACTGTAGTTCGGGCAACAAAAGGCGGCACTCGCAAACGTGATGTTTCAGAGGTCCGCGCGGATTTCCTGGATCGGCGCCCCCCTGGCGGCGCCTCCGGCGCCGACCCAAGAAGCCCGCTCGGACCTCAGAGAAGTGTTTGCCATTTTGAGTCCATATTTCTTAAGAATACCCATCGGTCGTTAGAGGTAGGTGTTTCTGGACTCCCAGATTCCAATATACTTCAAGCGCCTGCTACTTCAATGATCGAGTGGCTTCACCTGTTCTGTCCTCCTTAGGGGACGGGCGGACACCCAATCTACTTTCAACGCCTTCCTACTTCATGTTTTTACCTACTTCTTCCGACCGCCGGGTAATTGTTGTTGTTCCCCCCTTCCGGTGCTCGTTGTGTTCATCAACTCAAGTGTCCCTCCTGCTGCACGCACCCTATTTTTGTAAACAAGGGGGGAGTGCGGAGGCTCAGTCTGGGCCCCTCGCCGCCTGGTTGTATCAAGAAGGCGGCTCCCGCCAGAGATTGCTCCATGACTCATGCATCATCGCGCTCTCGGGCGGGACTTCCTCGCATGCTAGGCAGGAAGCGCGCCCTCGCGTGGAACGTCTCGCAACCTCATCGGACGCCGCGCCCACGACACTCAGGAATCATGTCTTCGCGGTGGACTCCCTCGCGATGAACTTGGGAATCGCGCTATCGCTCGAGACGTCCTCGCGATTCATGCAGGACACGACGCCTCGGCAACCCGTCCGCTCGACCCTGCCGCCCGGGGCTCGCCCGCCCGGCCCGCCCATCGGGGTCCGCCCCGCCCAGCCCGCCCCGTCTGGTTCTGCCGCTTGGCTTCTGCTGCGTGCTGACCCCCCCCCCTGCCAATCTCCATCGAGCTCCATCGTTCCTCCCCCATGTCCCTTCCTTCCATCCTCCCTCCCCTCCCCTGGGTTAGTGGCTGCGTCAACTACACCCTCCAAGGGGGGTTGCGGTCGAAGACGAAGGGGGCGGGTGTCAAGGGTTCGGGATACGCGTGTTGAACGGCACGCGGGCAGGTAAGAGCGAACAGTCTTAAAATGATTGTTGGATTTTGCTTGCTTGCTTGCTACGCTGCGCCATTGGATCCTTGATCCATTAGCTTGGTCTGGCGCGGAAGGAGTCCGCGGCGCGCGGGGAAGGTATGAAGGAGGGGGAGAAGAGAGAAGGAGCGAGGAAGGGTGAGAGGGGAGGGGTGCTGGGAGCCGCTGGCTCCTCCTCCTCCATCTCCTCTTCCTCCTCCTGCTCCTCCTCCTTGGAGCCGCGTATCGGCGTCCAGCTGCGACGCCATACCTCCAACAACGAGTCGCGCGTCGAGACGACTCTGAAAGTTTGGAGATACTTTGCTTGCCTCAAGGTATGCGCTTCTCCAGGGGATGCCGTTCACGTGGACCCCCACGGACGAGAGAGGGAGGATTGAGGGGGGAGGGAAAGAGGAAGGTGATGGAGAGTGGAGGGAAGAGAAGCGGAGGGGAGGCGAAGAGAGTTGGAGGGGAACGGGGCGCGGGAGGTGGAAGGTATGAACACGACGTCCAGCACGGTGGTGAACATGATGAGAGAGCGTTTTCTTTCCCCAGGCGATAATGGGCGTTACATGGGGGGAGGGAGGGGGGGCGGGGGCCCGGTAACGTCACGGTGCACGCCTGCGCCGTTTGGGAATGTTGAGGGGAAACCCACTTGGTGTCGCTCGGGCGTGTGCACTTCTTCCCGGCGGGGATTATGGAGGAGCATCCTGGATCACCCTGCGAAAAAAAGCCACGCACGAAACCGAACAAAAAGCACAGGGAATGGACGTCCGAGCGATGGCCAGCCCCGGAGGTCAGCCGAATCGGGACGCTACCTGGGGGGGAGAAGGGGGGGCGGCCGGGGCCGGTGACGGCCGCCATCGCGAAAGACCGTGCGCTCTTAGGACGTGGGCGAGGAGCCAGAAGAAGGAGGGGAAGGAGAAGCGGGAGTGGCAAGCATCCTCAGGGTTGTGGAAGTCGACTTGTGGAGAGGAAGCATGCGCTCTTAGGACGAGCACGAGGAGCCAGAGGAAGAAGGAGGGGAAGGAGAAGCGGGAGTGGCAAGCATCCGTAGGGTTGTGGAAGTCGATATAATGGAGAGTGAGCATGGACGCAAGTGATTGCCAGATGTCTCTCAAACATGTTTCAAACATGTTTCAAATGTGTAACACATAGGTCGGAAACATGTGTATAACATGTTTTACACATTTTAAACACATGTTTGGTTCAATGATAGGATTGTTAGAGTGACCATTGTCATGGCATCCACAACCTTAGGATGAAGACAAATCGCGCCAGAGCGCTCCAGAACGCTCTGGAACGGCTGCATCACCCGAAACGTACTCCACGCCAGCCGCTTCTCAGGGACTTCGAGGTGTCCCTGTATGACGTTGTTTTCTGCCTGCCTGCGAGCAAAGTCAACATCCGGACCCCTCCTGGTGGGGACAATGCTGACCAATTTTTCCTCCTGAACTGATTCTGGCGGCCCCGCCCGAAGGGCGTCTCCAGAGGCCGAAATCTAAGAAATACATCCGACGCGATTTTCTTTCGATCCTGCTTCCACCTTCTCCTTCCTCGCTGAAGCACAGGGGGCTGCAAAGAGTGGATCGCGAATTGGAGAAGGAGGCGGAGGAGGAGGAGGAGGAGGAAGATGCTGAGGAGGAGAAGGAGCCGCGGTAGGTCTTCACCTGGGGAGCCGCAGACATGGGCCAGCTGGGGCATGGCAGCACGGAGGACTGCAGCCCGCTTGGTCAGCCCCTCTTCGGCGGAGGGCGTCACACACTACTCCTGCGTGGTCTTTCTATCCCTCTCTTCTGGTCGAAGAAGGAATATGACATAGACGGACATACATGTTCGGAGGTCCGCTCGGATGTTTCGGATCGTCGCTGGCCCCCGCTGGCAGCGCCTCCAGCGCCGCTCCCCGGGGGGCCAGCGATGATTTGTGAAATCTGTGCGGACCTCAGAGAGTTTAGGGCTATGCCTTTCTGCGTTCTGTTGTGATCACCTTGAATCACCTTGAATCTGCCCTGGGTGTATTTCAAGCATATTCAGCTCGGCGTATTTGAAAGTCGTGTTTCAAGCATTTGCAGGTCTCCACCAGACATCCGAAAACGATAAAGGAACCAGCGTTTCGTTGCTGATTCCCATGTTTCCAAGTTTTCGTCGGGCCTCCTGGAGGTATGTGGGAAGCCATCATGAGCCATCCTCGGCAACCTGGGGCCATATTGGAGGCCATCTTGTAGCATCGGATGCCCTCTTGGAGCCATCTTGGGCCATATTGGGCGCCCTGACCGCTCGCGACCCCCCTCCCAACAGAAACCTCAGGGAGGGGAGGGAAAGGGTACCCCCTCGAAGAGAAGAGGGTTTTTGAAAGAGGGTAGACAGAATTCGTCAGACAACCAACGCCCTGAGGTCTGGTGGGATTTCAATCATCAGGATCATCAATGGTGATGGCAGTCCAAACGCCCAGCCCGCCCTACTCACACGTCTGGGGGTGAGACAGGGGAGGAGTTCTGTGCAAGGAAGATGCAGTCAGGCAGGCCTCGGATGAGCTTTCCAGGACGCTCTCAGAGCAATCTGGAGCGCTCTGGACAAGGCCGCGGCGCCCACTACAGGGAGGGGGAGGAGGGAGTACCGCGCTTTGGCGTGGGCGTGTCTCTGGGTCCGCAGCAGTCTGCGGGCTTCTGCAGCCCAGCCAGGAGGGGCCTGAGCAGCTCAGCAGGTCACGTGCTCCCCTCTCCCCCCCTTCCTTCCTTCCCGTCTTCCTTCCCTCTCTTCCTTCCCCCCTGCCTTCCTTCCCCCCTTCCGTCAGTTCCCCCTTCCTTCCTCTCCCCTTCTTTCCATCTTTCCCCCCCTTGCCTTCCCAGACATGTTTTCTTCCCTTCCCCTCCCCCCTTCCTTCCTCCCCCCTCTTCCCCTGCGTGTCAGGACCGCGAGGTGCACACGTGGGACGTGGACCCCAAGTCCGGGAGCGGCTTCGCCTACGTGACCAGGCCAGGTGCCCGTCTCCGTCGTCCTCCTCCTCGCTTGCGAGACAGTTTTTTTTCCAACCCCTGACGACAACGGGCGTGACACGGGGCTGGGGAGGGGGAGGTCGGGGGGGGATGGGGGCTGGCCACGTCACGACTCGCGCCTGCGTCGTCTGGGAAAATACCCCGAGGACTGGCCAATTCTGAGTCGCCGCTGGCGCGACTCGTGGCGTGGCCGGGGGGGGGGAGGGGGCGGGGCGGGGCCGGTCCCGGGCATACATCGCGAAGGAGAGCAGAACGGGCTCCACCCAGGGGCAACAGTGAGTTGGGGGTGGGCTCCGGCGGGATCGGGCGGGGCCAGGGCTGGGATCACTTGTTCTGGAGCGTGCCGGAGCGCTCCGGGACGGCTGCGGCGCCTCCAGGACCGCCAGATCGCAGAGATCACCGATTTGGTCCCGGTCCGGCTTTGTCTTGGTCTTAGCTTCGGCTTAGAAGCGCACCGGCCCCTCATGGCCCACTCATCGTCGTCAGGGGTCCGAAATAAGCGATAGCCCACCTGGCCTAGGAGCGTGCTGTTGTCGTTGACGGGAGCCGGTCGCCGATCGATCGGCGAGGTATCGCCGATTTAGCTCCATGGCTCCACCTTCGAAGCCAGTTTCCTCCCACGCGCTCACGCAGGACGGCATGATGATGATGATGATGATGATGATGATGATGATGATGATGATGATGATGATGATGATGATGATGATGATGATGATGATGACGATGATGGTGCTGATGCTGATGCTGATGCTGATGATGATGCTGATGATGATGATGATGATGATGACGATGACGATGACGATGACGATGACGATGATGAGGACGAAGATGAGGATGAGGACGAGGATGATGGTGGGGATGATGATGAGGATGATGATGATGAGGATGCTGATGATGATGCTGATGAGGACTCGGCTATTGGCGATTTCTCGTGGCGACTCGCGCTTCTCTCTCCCCCCCTCCCCCCAGTCGTCGTCGTCGGTCGCCTCGCTGCAGCCGTTCTGTTGTCGTCTCGTCGTGCCGTCGTCGGTGGTCGTCGTCGTCGCCGTCGCCGTTGTTGTACGTCGTCGTTGTACGTCGTCGTTGTACGTCGTCGTTGTACGTCGTGTTCGTCGTCGCCTTTGTCGCCGCCGCTGGCTGCCGCCTGTTTTCCCCTCGCTGCCTGGACCTCGTGCCGCTTCGCGGACGGGCGCGGGGCCAGCCCAGAATCCCAGAATCCTCCCCCCCCTGCCCCTCCTCCTCCTCCTCCACCTCCTCCTCCACCTCGTCCTCCTCTTCTTCCCCCGCCACCTCTCTCTCCTCCTCTTCCTCCTCCACCTCCTCCTCGTCGTCCTTCTCCTCTTCCTCCTCCTCCTCCTCCTCCTCCTCCTCCTCCTCCTCCTCCTCCTCCTCCTCCTCCTCCTCCTCCCCCCCTCTTTGCTCTTACCGTCCCTCGCTCCCCCCCCCCCTTGTGCGGCCAGGCCCACCGTCGTCATGGAGCTGTTCGGCAAGAGGACGGGGGCCGGGGGGGGGGGGGAGCGCAAGGCTGTGGCCCGCCGACCGCGCGGGGCGGGAGGCAGGGGAAAAAGAGAGGTGTGCGGAGATACCCATCGGTCGTTGAAAGCAGGTATTTGTGGATTCCCAGATTCCAATCTACTTTCAGCGCCTTCCTACTTCAAGAGTCGAGTGATTCTCCCTCTTCCCTCCTCTTCGAGAGGCGGGCGGAAGCCCAATCTATTCCCAACGCCTTCCTACTTCATGTTTCTACCTACTTCTTCCGACCGATGGGTACGGTTGGGAACGCATACCTCAGGGTTTGAGGTTGTCGGACGTTCTTGTCGGTGGTCGGCGGTTTTCCAGCCTCGGGAGGCCTTCCGTCAGCTGCGCCTCGCCGAGGACGCCCTGGAAGTGCCAGCATCGTCCCGACACGGCTGCCGGAGTGCCGAGTGCTGGCCCGAAAGCCAGAGGGCAGCGCCAGAGGTGGATACGGTCAAGAGCGGTTGCGTAGCGTGCCGCGCCGCAGATTCTGGCCCACCGCGCCTCGACGCCGTCCACGCTAAACCGCGCTCCCGGTCCACAAGCGCCAGCGCCCCGAGCGCTTCCCAGCTGCCGGCCCCGCGGAGTGGAGCAACGCTGCATCCGCTTCCACAACATAACTCGGCCGCCGCCGCGGCACGCCAGGCAAAAGGGACCAGGTGAGGGGACCGAGGAGGAGGAGGAGGAGGAGGAGGAGGAGGAGGAGGAGGAGGAGGAGGAGGAGGGGATGGTGAGGGGGAGAGACAGGGGAGAGACGCATCCAGAAGCGTGAGCCGAATCATAAAAGCAGGGCAGCTACATTCTCATACAAACTCTCGGAGGTCCGCCCGGAGTTCTTGGGACGGTGCTGGACCCCCCCTGGCGGCGCTTCTGGCGCCGCCCGCCCCGGCGCGCGGAGCGCGCGAGCGGAGGACCCACGGCATGCCGAGGGCAAGTGTGATAACAACAAGTGTGATAAAAAGCAATTGTGATAGAAAACATGTGTGATAAAGAACAAGCGCAATGAGACACAACAGGTGTTTTGGTATCACACTTGTTGTTGATCACACTTGTTTTTGTTGTATCACACTTCTCCTCTTCTTGATGGGGCCGTGCCTGGGGGATTGAGAAGCGGTCAGGAGGGGGCGGGGAGGGGACGGGGGCTGCTGCCCCCCAGGGCGCGCTGGTGCCAACGCGCGCGGCGGAGCACGAGACCGTTGAGGGGTGGTCGAGACCAGGCATTCAGCCTCGCGTTTCTGGCGTGGCTTTCCGCCTGCGCGGGCTCGTCCTTCTTCCCGCGCACGGTGCTGGCCGGCTCGGGGCGCACACGTTGCCGCTGCGTTCTTCCCGTCCCATTGACCGATTCAACCGATGCACAAGGCCCCCCGGCTCACCCTTCTCGCGTATGGGTCGTTCCTGTCCCTGCGTCAGTGCGGGCAGTTGCACGGTCTCCCCGGTTGCCTGCGCGTTCCGCACGCGGAGGCGGCATCGGCGCTCGTCCTCGCCCTCGCCCTTGGAGGGGATGTAACCCCTTCTGGACGCAACCCCTGAGTCTCGGAGAATGGATGGGCTGATAAACAGGGCCAGCCATCGCTGCCGTCCCCCACGTGCAGGCTGCAAGTCGAGTTTTCCCCAAGCAGAGGATACCGTCCCATAGACAATCCCCTTAGCCCCGAAGGACTATCTAATGTCGGTCTGTCCGCTCGCAGACCTGGAACTTTGGTCAGTGGTCCTTCCCTACGCATTCCCCTACCTGCTCCCCAGATGTCTCGACCGCTTCCCTAGCATCGGCGTCTCATCCCCAACCAGTTGTGGGGCGTGGCCCCCAGAGGCCGAAATGTGCCAAAGTCCTTCCACCACGCTTCTTTGAAGAAGCGGGGAGGTCCGGTCCTCCCTCCTCGCCCTTCTCCTGCATCTGAGGGAGTAGCAAGACACGTGCGGATATCGATGTTTTGCGGCCCTCTCCCTGGGCGCGTCCCGACCCGCATTCCGAGGCGGATGCAGCCGCTGCGACGGGTGAAGCGCAGCGGTACTGTAGGTTCGTGCGGCGTTGACGCGCCGGTGACGCTGGCGAAGGCGTTCAAGGTTCAATTCTGAGACGGGGGGACACCAAGGGACACGGTGACGCCATTGGACCCGACTGAATTCAACCTTGAACGATCGGGGCCGCGATCGATTCAAGGTTAAGCGATCGAGGCGGAGTCAAAAACCTCTGCGCGCGCCGACGCCGCGCGAACATATCGTATCGGTACCGTTTCTTTCTCTGATCGGCTCCGTCTCCCACTTGGCCCTTCGAGCGGGGTGGTGCCCTTTTCCGCCGCCTCTCTCTGGCGACCCGGGAGGGTGCGGGCGGTGACCGCTTCGTGCTGCAACTTCTCGACCGCGGTGCTGACGGCGCAGGCGGGCGCCGACGCTCAGTATCGTTCATCCGATCCCCACTCCCATCCCCATCCCCTTCGAGACCCCCACCAAATTGCCACCCCAGTTGGGGATACACCCCTCGAACCCCGAAGGGAACAGCCTATATGCCCATCCAGGTTGGTAGATCGGCCAGTGCAGCCCAGGCCACGCCGCTGGGGATGGGGGTCGGATGCACGATTCTCAGACGCAGAGAGCGGCCGCGCCCGAGCCTGGGGGCCGCGGGGCAGGCCAGGGGGGGGCCAGGGGTCTGCCACGGCCGTCTGTCGGGGGCAACGTCGGGGCCGCGTGGGCTCGGGGCGGGATTCGGAGGAGGAGGAGGAGGAGGAGGAGGTTCGCCGCGGACGGACCCCCCACCCCGACGTGCCGAGTTTCGCGACTTGTCCATTCTCGGTCCTCGAGAGGGCGCCGCGGCCGTCCTTTTCCAGGCCTGCGCCCGCCAGGTTTGGGCCCGCGGTCGTGTTCACCAAACCGCGTCTTACGGAAGGGGGTTCCGTCGATCCCCGAGGGATTCCGATGCCGCTGCTCGTCCTGGAGGTTTTTTCTCGCCGCCACGGCTGGATGTTCTTGGAAGTGCTGGTCGGAGCGCACCCCGGAAGAGAGAGGTCCGGGGAGCAGCGGTGTCGGCACGTTTGTTTGTTACCCCAGGGACGCAGTGGTCTTTGAACGCGCATTCGTCGCAGATAGTCAGAGCCCCGAATCATCAGGGGTAACTCGGGTCAGGGATAACTCGGGTTCGTTTTTCGGGAATCCGAACCCGAGTTACCCCGGACCCGAGTTACCCCGGATAACTCGGGCGTCCAAGAGCCCCGAATCATCAGGGGTAACTCGGGTCAGGGATAACTCGGGTTCCTTTTTCGGGAATCCAAACCCGAGTTACCCCGGACCCGAGTTACCCCGGATAACTCGGGCGCCCAAGATAGGGGCCTGATAGCCCACCCCGCCTAGGAACGTGTAGTTTTGCTATCGGGACCTGTCGCCGATCTGTGGGCGATGCATCGCCGATTGCAACGCGATGCTTCCTCCCCTGAGCTGGCCCCCCTGAGCTGGCCCCGAACTGTGGGGGCACGGGGCACTGGGCCGAGAATCGCCGAAAACCGTAACGTTCCCGTGAAGATAGGCTGGCTTCATGAACGAGGATACGACGAACGAGGACGAGGGTAGCATGTTTAATTTTCTCGAGTGCGAGGGTCCGGATCCGACCCTGGATAATTTCACCGCAGCAGATTGGAATGGCTTGGGTCAGTATCTTCATGGAATCCCTCGGAGCCTCAGCCTGAAGAGCATGATGGACCACGCTCTGATCGACACTGCCGCCGGCCAGGCGCTGATAGGGAAAGAGGATCTTGATCAGTTGTGCCGCTCTTTCGCGGAGACGGGCTTCCGGGTGTTCGCGAAGATGGGGGGCGTCGCTAACCAGGTGGCCAGCGGGATCGGGGGAAGAGCAGAGCCCATCGGCAAGGCCTGGGTTCCAGTCTCCCCGGCGGGCTTCGGTGTCGTAGAGTTTTTGGTGCTGGCCAACAGCTGCCCTCGGCTCCTACCTGCTCGATTCCTGGAAATGATTGGTGCAGAGGTTGGCCTCTGCAGCGACGCGATAGACGTGCGCGATCACGGCTGCCGCGTAGCCAGGCCCATGTTTCGCTACATGTCAGGACACCGGGACATCGAGCCAGTGCGCTGCGATCCCGAGGACTTCCAGGTGAGCGACGAGGTTCGCGATGCATTCCCGACGGAGTGCTTCCCAGTTCGTCGGGACCCGAGGGGGCCGGGCAGTGAGGGGCGGGCGGGGTCGGCGGCAGCCTGGGTAGTGCAATCAGTCTCCTGCCTGTCCCTTCTCCTCCGAGTCCGGGGCGGGCGGGGGCCGGGCCGCGCGAAGGGCAGCCGGATCAATTTGAGTCGGTCCGTAGCTCGCTCGGCTCAAGCCGAGCTGCCTGCCACCGCGAAGCCTCTGTCCAGTTCGCATGGCCACGAGGGAGAAGAAGGTAATCAAGCCCAAGAAGGAGGGTCGAGCCTCCTCAGCCAGTCCGAGTGTCGGACGCCGACTGCCCTCGCTGAAGGAGGACCGCCAGGAGGATCTCCCGGACGCGGCAACGGGGGGCAGTGCCAGCGAGTGGGCGCCTATCGGCCGCAGCTCGATGGACGAGGTCCTGGACTCCGAGGGGGTGAGCGAGCACGAGCAGCTGTTGTTCTACGAGGGATGCCTCCGCCTGGGACCCCAGAAGATGCGCTGGAGATCCGTGGTGCTGAAGTTGCTGGGGGCCGCCTTCGCGGCGGAGACCACGAGGAGCGCGTCCGGGATGGTGCCGTGCGTGATGCAGAGGGGCGAGGAGAACATCGACTCTTGTCCTCACCCGCCGTGGGCCCAGTGGTCAGGCGCGAACGGCCGCGCCGCGCGCGCCTACTGTCGCAGGCGCAGCGCGTACCGGCAGAAGACCCCCGAGGAGAAGGCCGTGGCCGAGGCCTAGGCCTAGGAGCTTGCGAAGGCCAAGGCCGCCCAGGTGCGCAAGGACATCTAGAAGATGGTCGAGCTGCGCGTGCAGCAATGCGAGACGGACGAGCAGGTGCACAGGCCTCCTCGTGGCCGCTCGTCGGAAACGCGTCGTCCTCATCCCCGGCTGGTGCTTGTGACCCCCTGGGGGTGGGGGGTAGGCTGTGGCGGGTCTGTGCCCCTCCTCTCTTCCTCCCTCCCCCCCCCTCCGCCTCTCCCTTCCGCCCCTCCTCTTCTCTTCCTCCCCTCCCCTTCCCTGCTCCTTTCCTCTCCCGGTTCACAGTTCTCGCCGCGGTTCACCCCCCCCGCCAAGGTCTTGGGCCCACGGGAGGTGCGTTCAGGGGTTTGAGGGCAATGGACGCGGCTAACCCCAACCCCATTCGGGGTGCCCCTGTGTGTGCCTATCGGTAGGGGTATGGTCGTGCTGATGTGGTTGGGTCTCCTGTCTTGTGCTCGGGTCGGCCATCCTCTAAGCATTCAGGTTTGTTGTGGGGCGGGAGTGCACAACCTCCCCGGGACCATTTCGCCGCGTAGGCGGTTGGGGCTTCGGCTCTTTCCTCCGCGGGGGTTTCGGCTCCGGCTGGGGCTGCGGTGTCAGTCGCGGGTCCCGGGGGGCAGACCGGCGACTCGTCTGGCCAACGCGCGTCGGTGATTGTGCCAAGCGTGGCAGGTGCTGTGGCGAGAGTTTATTAAGATGGCCCTACGGTTCCTTCAGGTAAAACTCGGTGTCCGGGAGGTGTTTTGCGGATTCGTGTTCCTTCAGGGGATCTGGCAAAAGTAGGCAGAATAGTGTTTATGTGATTCGCCCTGCGACGCCAGAGTTTGGTTCTGGGCCTCATTGTCTTTTGCTTGGGTGGCACCTAGGGGGTCGGTTTGCCTAAATGCACCAAGTCGGCGCCCGGCGCCACCGCTGGTGCGGCCACCTCCTTGGCGCCACTTTGCATTGGTCTCGTGTTCCATGGTGGCGTTGCAGAGTGATGCCACATGTAATGTGGTGTTTGAGGGAGGGGGAGGGATTGCACATTTTCTATGGTATCCACATTGTTTGGGGTCTTCGGGGGGCTGCACCCTTTGAGCCGAGCGGCGATCCTACGTGACGTCGCGGGGGCGGCAGACGGTTCTACTGTTCCGTCATGTGCCAGACCTGCGCCTACTGACGCAGGTCACGCCGCCCCCACGCCCTAGCAGCCGGGGCACTGTTCGTTGTCTCGGGAGATGTGGCGTTCGTGGGGTGGTTTGCTCCCCCTTCTTCCCCTCCCTCATTCATCCCTGCCCCGCAACCATATGTGTTTCTGGTCTGGTGCCTGCGTGTCCAATAAGATTAGTTTCTGGCCCCTGTGCACAGTTGACACGCCAACATCGTGAAGTGTGCTCCTCGGTGGTGGTGGGGTTGGTTTTGTGTTTCGTTGTCGGGGTGTTCGTGGCTGTGATGTGTATGTGCTCAGGTCGATTTTCGCCTCCGACTAGATTCCAGGTCGCACGCGGGTTCATCCTGAAGGCCCGGGAGTCGTGCGCGGCTTTCCGCCCGGAGGCGGAGGCGGAGGCGGAGGCAATGCGAGACGGACATGGCCATGGGGGGCGCCTGGGCGCCGAGGCCGCCTACCCCCGAGGCGACTTCGAAGGCCGTCGACCCCGCAGTCGAGCAGTTCTGGAAGGGCAGCGGGATCGAGCGCGAGATGTTCGAGGGCGGGGCGCTGGTCAAGGCGGCGGTGGAAGCTCCGGCGGTGCCTCTCAACCTTCGCGTGCCGGTGAGCTCGGGGCACGCGCCCTGCACGGCGGCTCTGGGCACGGATCCGCATGCAGGGATCTCGGGCTACACTCCGTCGCCTCCCCCGGCGGCGTTCAAGAAGGCCCCGCCCAATCTCCCGTCAGGCGTGAGGCCCATGACGCAGGGGGAGATGATGAGGGCGCTCTCGGAGGTCACGCCCACGGCGCGGCAGCAGGCCTGGACGAACGCGCGCAACTTCAGCACGATCAGCACGATCGCCAAGCGCCCCGCCCTGAGCGAGGAGGACGTGGAGCGCCTGGCCAGGGCGATCCGCAGCAGCGGGAGTGCCTCATCGAGCTCGGCGGGCCCGTCGCCGGGCCAAGACGAGGGGCCAGTCAGTCTCTGGCTGAGCGGCGAGTCGAAAGTCATGGAGTTTCTTTCTGAGAGGCCCCGGGCCCGAGGCCGCCCAGTCTCCAGGGCTCGCCTGTTTCTTCGGGGCATGGGCGTCTGGCGCAGACGCCTGTGGCCTCGAGTGGCCCTCTCGAGTCACGACCCTGGGGATCTGGGATCCGAAGAGCGGCCAGTGCGTGAAATCCGAGGAGCCGAGTCTCGATTCGGGTGGTGTAAGCGAGATTTCACCATGCAGAATCGTTCTTCTCTCGTCGTGGCGTTGGCCATGGAGCCCCGCGGTCGTCAATCCGCCCCCTCTCTTCTCTCTGGGCGGGATCGTTGGAGGGAAGTCAGTCGCCCGAGGGAGGCATCCCCATCGGCGCGCCCTGGCTTGGCGCCACCGCTTCAGAGCGCAGGGCCGCGCTTGCGCAAGCCCGACAGAGCACGACGATTCAGGGCACGTCTTCTAGAGAAAGAGGCCTCGGCTTCTTCTCCCAGGATTCGGGTCTGGCAGGGCGCCCCCGGCCCTGGCGAGTCTCCACGCCAGCCCGCTTCCCCCAGCCCCCCCCCTCTCCATCCGCGCACGTTGGCCGTTGCACCTCAGGGGGAAGTCAGGGGCAGGGCAGCGCGAGAAGTGCGAGGCCACTGCATCCAGGGTGCACAGCGAGCGCCACTACATCATAGAGGACCGCTTCGCGGCTGCCGCCTCAGACGGCGCTGGCCCCAGAGACTGGCGGGGGCTCGCCGCCCCCGAGACGGCCAGGGAGGCGACCGCCCGGCTCTTAAGCGGTCAAGGGCTCAGATCCGGGAGAAATCGTAGACGTCGCCAGATCATCTCGGCCGAGGCGGTCCGGAGGGGCCCCGTGGCACTAGAGCTGTTCTGCCCCCCGAAGATGTCCAAGGAGCTGGCCCGCTGCGGCCGCCGCGTCTCCTCCGCGCTCGACCTCCTCGCGGGCGTGTGTCTTAGCTCTCGGGAGGGCCAGAGTCAGATGTGGGGCGTCTTGGGACGTGACGAGCCTCTCTTAGTTATCATGTCCCACGAGTGCAAGGCATTCAGTCAGGCGAGGGCCCCGTCATGGGATAGAATGAGCCCAGAGGATCTCGCCACGGTCAAGCAGAAGGGGTTTGGAGCTTCTCCACCTATGGGCTCAGGTGGCACGACGCCAGATGGAGCGCGGGCGGCATTTTGCTCTTGAGCATTCTATCGGGGCGAGCTCCTGGCAGCGCCAGGAGGTCTGGGACCTGATGGGGGCGCCGGGGGTCGAGTCGGCCGTCGCCGACCAGCGCGAGTTCGGATTGTATATGTTTCCCGGGGCTCTTTCTAGGAAGCGGGCGCGACTGGTCAGGAACTCTAGGGCATTCCTCAGGGAATGCACCTGGGTGCGTTCCAGAGAGCATGGGCATCTTCAGCTGCGCGGGGCCAGCCAGTCTGAGCAGTGCCCCGGCGAGCTCGTCTCGGCCGCGGTCACCGGGATAGAGCGCGCCGCCAGGCGGCGCCATGCGGCCGCGACTGCGCGGTCTTTCTCTGTAGAATGGAGGAGGGGGAGGAGGAAGAAGGAGAAGAAGGATCGCTTCCGGCGTGGAGTCGCGCGAGGTCCGGGGGCCCCATCCCGGGGTCGATTCCCGAGGGGGCCGGACTTGAGAGCCTGGGCGAGGAAGAAGCTCCTGAAAGATTCCTGGGGCCCCTTCCAGGTCCAGCTGGCACCTCAGCTTCTGAGAAGCCTCTCAGGGCCTAGAGCCCGCGCTGCAGAAAGAAGTCAACCGCCTGCACGTGAACCTTGGACATCCGCCCCTGCGGGATTTCCCCAGGATTCTGCGGGTGGCCGAGGCCAGGCCCGATGTCGTAGACTGGGCCAAGCGGGAGTTTGTTTGCGGGGCTCGCGTGTCGCAATCTTGTCCGCGCTGGAGGCGCCAGGCGCGTCTCCCCCGCGCCTGCGAGTTCAATGCGCCGATAGCGGTGGACCTCTTCTATCTGGAAGTCGAGGGGTTAGCGCGCCCGCCCTGGACGTTCTAGATCATGGCGCTAACCTTCAGCAGGGCCTGTCTGATTTCAGCCGACACCGCGATCGCCACTTGGCGAGCTTTCCTCCAGCTGTGGGTGCGCCCTTTCGGCCATCCAGAGAGTTTGCTTTCGGATGGCGGAAGCGAATTCGAGCGCGAGTTTGCCCGGGGGTGCGAGCACAAAGGGATTTCTCATCAGGTAGCGCCTGCGATGTCTCCGCGCTATAACAGCGAGTGCGAGCGCCACGGCGGCATTCTCAAGGATGCGTTATCCGGGGCTTCCCTCTCGGTTTGCCCCGCCACTAAGGATGAGGTGGAGGTCTCGCTTTGCGAGGTGGTGGCGGCCAAAAATCGCGCGTGCCACAGGGGGGTTCTGTCCAGCTCACTTGGTGTTAGGTTGCAGCCCGCGGCTTCCCAGAGCTCCGTTATCCGACGATCCCCTGGGCGAGGCTTGGCCCGAGGATGTCTTGGGCGAAAGCGGGCAAGACTCCGCCGCGAGGGAGTTCGTTCGAAGGCGCCGCGCCCGCGCAGCGGCAAGGGCAGCCATGGCGAGCATGGGCGCCAGCTCTCGATTGTCCGAGGCCAGCAGGGCCAGAGTGCACTCGGACCGTCACTTTAAGCCAGGAGAGTGGGTCTACGTTCGGCGCCGAGTTTCGGCAGCAAACAGGTTTCACCTCCTTCAGCGTGACCGCTGGGCCGGCCCAGGGGCAGTAGTATACCAGCGGGGGGGGCGATGCGGGTTGCCACGCGATCGAAGTTTTACAAGTGCTCCGAGGAACAGATAAGGAGCGCTACCAGGCGAGAAGCTCTCGGCGCCGAGCTGCTGGATTCGTCTCGTTTTGACCATGTAGGGGGGTGCATTCGCTGTCCCAGGCGCAAGACAAAAGCAGTGGACGTCGCTTCCGAGGGCCCTCCGCCGCCCGAAGCGTGGGATGTCCGGGGCCCCGCCAGGCCTCTCGAGGCCCGTTCCCGAGGCTCGCGTGCCGGCCCCTCCCCAGTCCAGTCCCAGGATGGACCGACCCGGTTTGCCCTTTTCGGAGGCGGGCGTCGACTCCGTTGCTCCCCCTTCAGAGATCAGGCCCCCCCCCCCCGCAGACAGCATCGAGATCTCGGAAGCTGCCGACCGAATTAGCGAACCTTCCGCTCCAGGAGAGGTAGGGCACCAGCGAGGGCAGGTGCGCCTAGCCTCCACGGAGAGCGTGCCCGATGACAGGCCGGTGCGTCTTAGACTGACCCCGGTCGCGAGCCTGCCCGGCGCGCGTCCGGGAGTGAACGAGATGGTTGGTTAGATCGAGCACCGACAACAGGGTGCTGAGGTCTCCGGGAACTCCGACCACCGCGAGCTTCGCGTCTACGGGAAGGCTTCAACCGTCAGCGGTCCCCTGCAGAGCTCGTTGATCCGCCCCATGTCCGGCCCCGGAACCCTCATCCGAGAGAGATGCCGAGCCGTCCGAGACCCCCCCCGGGATCGAACCCGAGCAGTCTGACCCCGACCTTTTTCCAGGACGTATATGCTTGATCTCGGAACTGCACCAGTGGTCTGAAGTCCCGGGCGCGCCTAACTTTCTTTCTTTTGCCTGGAGGGCCCAAGTTCGGATTTCAGCGGAGTTGCCGAGGTTCGACCCAACAGTCCCCGGGGGGCCGAGGTTGCGTGAAAGAAGTTAACTCCGTCCGAGAGGGCTCAGTTCACGGTGTCAGGCCAGGCAGAGTGGGACGCTATAGTCTCCTCTGGGACGGCCAAGGTTCTATCGCCAGAGGGCCCCCGGTCCGTCCGACGTCGTTTTCCCGACCGCATCGTGTCATCTCGCATGGCTCGCATGTTCAAGCCTACTGAGGGAGTTGGATCGGCACCTAAGGCGAAGTCGCGCTGGCGCGTGCATGGGCACCAGGACCCAGACGCTGCCAGCCTGGCTGGGATGGAAACTCAACGTCGCTGATGCTAAGAATTCGTTCTGCCAGAGCAATCGCCTTCGCGGGCCTGCCGGTGCAATCTACGTGGAGCCGCGTTCCAGACTGGACTTCCAGCCAGATCAGCTCATAGAGCTCATAGCAACAGTCTACGGGCTCAACGATGCGCCAATCCTGTGGCAGCAGACGCTGACTGAATTTCCGGGGGCCCTCGGATTCACGAAGTCTATGCTGGGGCCGCGTCTGCGGCTGAAGCGTAATGCGACGGGGGCGCTCGAGGGTTTCATTTTCATCGAGGTTGACGACCTCATCGTCGCAGGAAGGCTTTTCTTTTGTGTTGGGAGCTTGCGCCCCAGCTTGTGCGAGCGTTTTAAATTTGGGAAGTGGGAGGGGGCGATTCGGAATTCGCAGGGGGACGGTTCCGCCAACTTCCCGATCGTATACTGGTCGATCAAGAGTAGTACATCAGGGAGCAGCTGTCGACCATGAGCGTCGATAGAGAACGCCGCTCCGCTCCCGAGTCTCCTCTCGCGCGTGATGAGATAGCCTCGTGTCGCACGGGCGTCGCCCAAGTTCAGTGGCTTGCTAGGGAGTCGAGGCCCGACGTGGCGGGGCCCGCCTCACTCTTGGCCGCAGCTTTGCCAGAGCCGACGATCGCCGATGCTCTGGTTCTGAATCGCACGTGCAAGTATCTCAAGGGTTCTGCCGAACAGAAAATCACCCTTTGGGCCTTGGACCCCGCGAGTTTGGTTTTCGCCACCGCTAGCGATGCGGGTGGGCCCGGTTCGGCCCGGAGAGGAGGGGCCCAGGGAGCTTGGATTACCATGGCAACTGATGCTGCAGTGCGAGGCAATCGGAGAGCTAAGGCGAGCGTCCTTACCCGGCGGCCCCAGCGCCTGAAGCGCGCAGTGGCGAGCACGGCGGCATCAGAAACACTTGCGTTTTCCGGAGCAACGGCGGAGGCGCAGTGGCTCCAGATGTTGTTCGAGATGCGATGTTTGGAGATGTCCCTGGGCCCGGATGATATAAGACCCAGCCCCCTTCAGGTCGGTGATAATTTCGTATCAATGTAAACTTATTGAAGAAGCCGAGGAATTTAGCCGTTGTAGACGCAACATCGGTTTTCGACACTCTCGCAGAACTCAGCCGGCTCGAGAGCCGACAGACGCAATGCTGTGGAATTGGCTGTGATTAGGGACGCTCTCTCATCCGTAGGTTCTCGCGTGCGGTGGGTCCCGCGCGGACGTATGCCTGCGGTTCCACTGGCTAGAATGGATCCGTCTCGTGGCAATCTGGCCCTTCACGACTTGTTGTGTCGCGGCAAATTAGTGTTGATTGACGAACACGGTCACGTCGATGAGCGAGCACTCGAAGAGTCTCTCAAGGCTCGGACCTGGGGTGCCAGTAGGAAGGCCATAGAGGCTACAGCGGAGTCAGAAGCCAGCGCGGGCTTCAAGGGGGACAATGCTACTCGGAGTTTCGAGTGCACCAGGATGGTTCCAGAGGGAGTCATTGTTCGTACTTCCCGGTCCTGGGGCGCGGGCCGGATTTCCGTTTTCCTTGCCAGAGTTTTCTAGTAATGGCGTTTCTTCTCAGTTGTTAGGCGGCCCTCGAGAACACCGCGTCGAAGTGCATTGCGGCTCGGCGGTGCCGAGCAAGGCCGGACACGAGGCAGGAGGAGGGGGGGGAAGGAAGAGAAGAGAAGAGGCAGAGTAGGCAGCAGGTTTCAACAGTCAAACGAGCTTAGAGCCGCGAAAGTTGGCCCCGCTGTCCCCCTCGGCCTTAGGAGGCCCTCAGGGTTTTTCGCCCCTTTTCCCCTCTTCGGCCCCGCTCGTCTTTCCCATTGCTCCTGCAGCCGTTGGTTTTTAGATGTGAGCACGTTCGCACGTCCCCGATGTTGTGAAATACCCCCCTCTTTCTCCGTCTCTCCACGCGGTCCTCTCCTATGCCGTCCGAGTCTGCAACAAGGAATATTTGAAACACGCTGCTTGCACTTGGCAACGTTCTTCACGTGCCAGTTTTCTCCCCCGATACCCGAGCTCCGCCTGAAAAGTTCGGCCGTTCAGAAAGGGGGGGGTCCCTGGGATACACCCCGAGGGGCTAGTCGGACGCACCCCTATCGAGGATGGACGCCCCGCCCATCGTATATCTCAGGGCTGGGCCCCACAATTGTGGTCCATTCGAAAACCCCACGAAGCTTGGGATGAGGGTCGACATGTTCGTTGTCAAATCTCCCAGCCGGTACTGCATGCGCTAGGCACGGCAGGTCGGTGTTCGCCATTGGGTAGCAGTTGCACATCACCAGAACGATGGTGATGAGCATCTTCTACCTCGCGTATTCCGGGAGGCGAGGACGGTGCGTCGAGAGAGACGACGCGGTTGGGCACCACCATCTGCATGATCGAAGCCTCTGGCACCTGGACTGAAGCCTAAGTGAAGCCCTGGCATCTCGAGCGCGGGCGGCTGGTCCAGACGGAACCTTCTGCAACTCGCCCAGAGGGACCATGTGGGGCAAGGGCGCCAGAAACGGCGCCGGCGGGCAGCTCAGCTGGGCACCCTCGGGTGACTCGAGCAAGCGTGGGAAGCCGGCGGCGCCTGGGGCGGATGAGCAACAGGAGCACGAACTGGTCCGGCAGGTCGAGCAGCTGGCACTCGAACCTCGGCCGCTGCGTCACGCAGCGTCTCGCGATGCCGACAGGGCCGCGGGCGGCCTATGCCGCAGGCTGGCGCCAAGTCGTGTCGTGGGCAGCGGGCTGCGCGGGGCACGCGTCCGACTCGGGCCTCGCAGTCGAGCCGCCGCGCAGCGGCGAGGTGGCGCGGCCTCGACCGGTGGCGGGCAGCGCCATACCAGTCGAGCCCACCTCGCGGCGCGCGGCCGCCGCCGCCTGCTGGGAGGCGCCCGGCGGGGGCAGCGCGCAGGGGGTGGCGGTGCGGGAGAGAGAGAGAGAGAGAGAGAGAGAGAGCTGTGCCAACATGAACTGTCAGGCCTTTGGCGCGCGGAGCCCTGGATGGCAGGAGGTAGCGGGGAGGGGCTAGTTGGCGGTGGCGGCCGAGCTGGCCTGCTAGCCCCAGGCGGCGCGGGGCGCCGCTCGCCGCCGTGGCGGCTTAACCGGGAGCGCCCAGTTCGCCGTGGTCGGTTGCCTGTTCTGAATGGTGCTCGACTCCGTCGTCGTGTTCGCATTCAGGCTCACGGGTAGGTGCGTGGGCGTCGCTGGCTGTGTCGGTGCCACGAGGAGTACGAGGATGAGGAGGAGGTGGGGGAGGAGGAGGAGGAGGATCGATCGATCGATCAAGCTGTCGGGCCGATGTCAGGGTGACTGACGCTCTAGCTGGTGCTGAGCAGCTGCGCCTCTAGCTCGGCCTAGCTGTGTTCTCTGAGTTCAAGCTGCTAGAGCTGACTTCAGTTGACGCTCCGACCTCCCCCACGCAGGGGCCTGCGGGCAGGGTAGCACCCGCACTCACGGAGGTCTCTCGCTCTGCTGCTGGTGGCTTGGCTGGCTCCGCTTACCCTTACCTCTTCCCTTGCGCTTCGGTTCGGGAGAGGGGGAGGTCGGTTCAGCAGTAAATAATTAGGAAAACGTGGGCCTTCGAATTGGAAGATGTCTGGAACAGCTGTCTGCGAGGAGGGAGGAGGAGTGAGACGTCCAGAGCTTACGATCTCACGGAACCTGGCGCTGGTCTCAAAAGCCAGTGGGATGGCCTTGGGGAGCTGTTGGGGGAGGACTGAGCGAATTTGGACACTGCTTTCCTCCGCGTCACCTCTCACGAGTGGAAGCTGAGCAGTCTCGTCTGCTCGGTGCACTGCCTCGTTATCCGCCGAGTCGTATGCGTCATCGATCGTGACGACGTATATCTCCTCATTCATCCGTTCACGAGGCGGCCGAGCTCCCTCTCCAACGCGCCTCTCGGAGCCGACCCTATCTTGCGGATCGCTCCCTCCGTCTTGAGCTGGTTGGCAAGGGCCGTGCAGAGCTGGTGGCCATTCTCTCCGAACTCGAACTGGAACCTACACTTGCCCTTGTTGCGTCGGACCCTGAGCACTGGTCCGATGTCCGCCAGAGCCTCCGTGTCGCCTTTCAGTACCACGTCGCGGTAGTGGTCCGTGATCTCTGTGAGCTGCGCGCCCTCCTCGAGTGACTTGCACGGGTACGCGCGCGTCTCCGTCCATACTTTTATCTGCGGGCTGCCCAGACTGCCTGTGCCGATCTGCTCTCCGTTGTACGAGTTTCCCGCTCCGAGGCCCGCTGAAGCGATGTCTGCCGTCGAAGATATTTCCCAAAACTGGAGGAGCGCGGCTGCGAGTCCTGCCTGCTCTCTGGCGACCGTGAGTGTCAGCCGCGCCGTGAGCTCCGTGATCTGCTGCTGGTTGCCTCCGTTGGCTGCGCCACGCTGGAGGGGGGCGCGTTGACGGCTGCGAGCGTCTCGCCGTGCTGCGACCCCGCCTGGCTGCACCACTGCCGCCCGGTTCGCTGGCCTCTGGCCGAACAGCATGTCTAACTCCGAGCGGAGGCTGTAGCAGAGGCTTCGGTCAGTGCGTGCGTAGATGCCGAATGTGCGTACCTTTGTCCAGAGAGACATGACTACAGAGCGGACGCTGAGGGTCATGAGCAGTAGGGGCATGCTCATTTGGTGTTCGGTCCTTGTTACATCCTCCCTTGATTAGACTGCGGGCCAAATGTTTCCAAGCTGTTCCCTTACACGTGAATGCTTGTTGGCACTTCAGGCACTTGTTGTTCGACGTGAGTACTGCTGCTAGATTGTGTACATTGTGTGCACGTAAACTATGACTGTGTAACGCTTTCTTGCTCGCAAATAATAGGCCACATGATTAATCTCCGTGCTTGAGTTCGCATGTCCATGGTTTCAGTTCTTCTAGTGCTAGCTCTTCACGCTGTAAATCTTGTTGGGTATGGCCTGGTGGGGGGACCTCCGCTTTGAGTTTAGCCGCCCGAACTTCCCGTACGTCCGGTAAACATAGTTGCTCTCTAACGTCTAGTGTAAATAGCTTACCCATAGTGATGTTGTCGCCCTCGCCTGTCGCGTTGTAGAAGCTCTCCGAGACCCCGCAAGCGTATCGTACATCCTCCAAGAACCTCTGAGCCCCAGGATTCGAATCGGTCCTGATCGGGTTCTCGTCATCGTCATTCGCCTCGAACTCGACCCTCCCAAAGAGTGCTGCGATCAGCTGTTTGTGGTTTCTGGGATCGCGGATCATGTTTTTTAGCCAGCCGAGGCGGCGCACCAGCGCTTCTTCCGCGGGCGGCAATTTTTCCCAGTGGCGAAATACTTCCGGCGTGCTCAGGCTCCGCACGCTGCCGTCCTCTCTGCGACTGTTGGCGCCGCCTCGCATAGCTCGACGAAGGAGAGCGCCCATGGCACTCTGTAGCTGCTGGCACTCGTACGGCGTGGGCAGGAAGCACTCGATGCACGAGAGGCCCGTGTTGATCACCCTGCAGAGGAGCACCGCTCGCTTCCACCTGTACGGGATGTGGGCCTTGCTCCAGAAGCTCCCGCACTCGTTGTAGCTCTTCTTCATGGCCGCGATGCGCTTGTTGAGCTCTGCTCCGTAGTTCTGCGTGGGGCTGACCTGCGGTCCGAGATAACGCGCGCGTGTCACTACTTTGCTTGGCAACTTGCATGTGGCTTTGGTCTTCACGTCCTTGTGCGTTTTGGTTATGCCGTGGCCCTGGAAGTCAATGACGTTCTCCTGCTTGTCCTGGTTCTGGCGCGTGCCGATCTCGCTGAGACGCTGGTTGAGAGTGGTGCCGACCTTTCTGGCCTGCTCTGCCACGTCCTCTGCGTCGGCGTGCTCGTCTCCAAGGACGATCTTGCGTAGGTCGCCCGCGTACTTGGCCAGGCCTAGGTAGACCGGATGCTGGAAGATCTCGCTGCCGTCGTGCAAGAGGCTGTCGTTTCTCAGCTCCTTCTTGCAAGCCTTGACCCATTCCTGGATGCACGGGGAGAAGCTCGCCACGAAATTGCTGACCATGTAGGGGTCGCCGATGAGTCCTCCGCAATGTGGCTTGACGCAGACTCCGTCCTCGTGATCTCGGCACGGGATGATGATCGTAGTTCTGCGATACCTTTATTCTCCCAAGTCCCTTGAGTCGTCTGGCATGATTTTGCTGTTGGCCTCACAGCTGGCGAATGCGTTGGACATGTCCTTCATCGTCGTGACGTAGTTGTAGCCAGCTTGTCTGGCTCGATATTCTAATCACTGCCATTGTCAAGATGGCGCCCTCCCGTCTCCTGCCTCGGATGAAACCGTAGTCCTGGTCGGTGTGCGTTTGAGCCCTCTGCCGTGCCATGCATGATGAGTAGAATGCTTTGCCGATCGGGTCCATGATTTGGTAGATGCGCTTGCCTGCTGGGCCCAATTTGTTGTTCTTCTTCACTGCTGTAGCCGCGCTCTGGTGCCAACGAGCTGGTGTCGCGTTCTTGACCCTGACGGCTGCCGATGCCGCTCGGAATAGGTCTTGGAAGCCTTCTGGTTGAATCGGTGGTTGGAGCGCCCCCAGTCCTCGTCGCTGTGCTTGAGGCTGGTCCTCGCTGGGGCACAGTAGTACGCGCCAGAGTTCACTTGGCGCGGCTGTAGGCGGTGCCGCCCGTCGGAGTTTCGCTTTCTTAAGTCGCCTCGGGATGCCCTCCCTGTCCTTCTCCACAGTATCTTCCAGGCCGTTGTCGTAGTAGTCTATCTCGTCGGCCGTAATGGGTATCTGCTCCACCGTCTCGCTGTTCTGCTCGGTGCCTTCCATGCCCCCTAATCCTCCTGGTAGTTGCCAAAACTCTAGCCACTCCTGCTTCGTGGGGTTTGCAGTAACCATTGTCCAGTAATCTCGTTTACGTGGTTCATATCTACCTCCCGCGAGCAGCCTGGACAGTCGGCCTACGCGAGCGAGGTCTCGTCGTTCCCATGCCTCGTACAGTTCCCCGGCCCTGGCAGCTGTCTTCTTCTGATACTCTAGTTTGCGCCATGCTGCGCAGGTGGCGGTGATGCTCTTCAGCTCGTGCTCGATGTCGTCCAGGTTCGAGGTAGCTGGAGTGTCGTAGGGGTTGTCTCCTTCGGCTCGTACTGGTAGGTAGTCGACCTTCGCGGCGTCTGCGTCTGCGATCGTGACGCAAAGTGCGTCCCCTCCTCGTCGTAGTCGTTCGCGTAGGTCTCGTCTACGTCTTAGCAGTTCCATGCGTCTGTCTCGTAGGACCTGGTACTCTTCTGGTCTTTGTTGCTGTTGGCCGTAGTACCGTTGTGCCGAAGTGATGATGACCTGGTTCACGTCCACGAACAGCTGGTCGATGCCTTTGCCCTGTACGTCGTAGTTCTCGACCCGGTGCTCGACGTCCTGGATAAATTCGTCCACGTGTAGTCCCTTACGTGCTGCCGCTGCCAGTTTGTCTGTGTCCCATCTTTCTGCAGCTTGTTTGGATCGGACTCTTTGGCGCAATGGAATGCGAACCGTGGTTTGGACTGGTGCATGGTCTTTGTGTTGTCTGCTGCAGGTGTGCTGTAGTCTAGTGCCCATGCGTAGTAGCGGCCCCTGTGAGATGAGGCCGTTGGCCAGCGAGGTAGGTATCATGATGTAGTCAATGCAGCTGGCCGATGTCCCTCCGAAGAATGTGGGTCGCCAGGTACCCGTGGTATTCGTAACTGTGAGTCCATGCCGCTCCGCGTACTGTCTTGCTTTGTGCCCCGCTCCGCCAGGTAGTTTCTCCGTCGCACGTCCTGGTCCCAGCGAGGGGCTCTCTGGGTGATCGTTCTTGCTGGTGATGCCGATGCCGTCATTCAGGTCCCCCGCTGTGAACAGTAAGCTGCCTCTTGGTCGAGAGGCCGCAACTGATTCCATCCATTTGAACAGCCGTGCAATGGTCGCGTAGTACTGCTTGCGGTCCGCTGTCGAATGCGGCTGCGGCGGGCAATAGTAGCCGATAATTGTGAGCTGTGTGTCGTGCTGCTGCAGCTGGAGCGCTAAATCCTCGTCCGCATAGCTCTTCGGGCGGCTCCCGAACGTTGACCACTTGCGCCCCTTTGAGTTTGCCCTGGAGCGCCATCGTTGTGCCCGTGCTCCTGTTGGCGAGCGTGCCCGTCCTCCAGCCCGCGTCGTAGACTCTGGTGCCTTGAATTCTCCGCTGTTCAGGGTACTGCTCTCGACTTCATCTTTGTCTTGTCCCGTCAAGATGATTAAGTCGAAGTTGGTTGTTTCCTCGAAGATCTCCTGCTGCCTGTCTGGGTTCGCGGAGAGCGGATTGAACAGCAGCAGCGCGAGGGACGCTGTCCATGCCGTGGCCGTCATGCGGGCCTCTGTCCAGTCAATCCTTCCTCCACATGCTGTGGAATGGCGGGGTGCGTGCGCGCGCTGCCCTGACAATCTCTCAGGCCCAGATGGCAGCTGAGGAGGAGGAGGAGGAGGAGGAGGAGGAGGACGAAGACGAGGAAAAGGAGGAGGAGGAGGAAAAGGAGGAGGGGGAGGAGGAAAAGGATGCGGATGAGGAGGATAAGGAGGAGGAGAACGGAGGAGGAGGAGGAGGAGGAGGAGGAGGAGGAGGGGGAGGAGAGGACGAAAGGAGGAGGAGGAGGAGGAGGAGGAGGAGAGAGGAGGAGGAGAGAGGAGGAGGAGGAGGAGGAGGAGGAGGAGGAGGAGGAGGAGAGAGGAGGAGGAGGAGGAGGAGGAGAGAGGCGAAAGGAGAAGCACGAGAAGGAAAAGGAGGAGGAGGAGGGGGGGAGGAGAGAGACGAAAAGGAGGAGTACGAAAAGGAGAAAGGAGGAGGAGGAGGAGGGGGAGGAGAGAGGACGAAAGGAGGAATACGAAAAGGAGGAGGAGGAGGAGGAGAGTACGAGAAAGAGGAGGAGGAGGAGCAGGAGGAGGAGAGCACGAGAGCCAGCGGCGGGAGGGGCAGCCGCGCGGCCCCCAGGGGGACGTGTACACCTGGGGCAACAACACCGACGGCCAGTGCGGCCAGGCTGGGGCGCCCTCGGGGGGAGCGCCGGCCTTCCACTCGTCGGCCTCGGTGCTCGTCGCTGCTGTTTCTCCTCCTCCTCTTGCTCCCCCTCCTCCTCCTCCTCCTCCTCTTCTCCGTCCGCATGTTCCTCCTCCTCCTCCTCCTCCTCCTTCGCCTCCCACTTTCCTGTGTCCTCCTGTTTCTCCTCGTGCTCCTCCGTCTCCCCCCTCGCGTTTTGCTTGTGCTCCGTTCCTCCTCCCCGCGGCCGTCCTCTCCCTCCTCGTGCTCCCCCCTGTTCCTCCTTCCCTCCTTCTCTTCATCTGCTCGTTCTTTCCTCGTCCTCCTCCTCTTCCTGCTCTTCCTCCACTCCTCCATTCTCTGGACGGGTCCAAGCAATCAGTGCTCATAGTGTCAATGTCGAACAGATCTCGTTCTTCCTTTTTTATTCCTGTCCATCGGCGCGCAAGGAACATTTCAGATCGGCTCCTGTCCCTCGTCCCACTCCTCTTTCTCTCCGGCTGCTCCAGGTCATCAGCTCGTCGGCGCTCAAGCCTCGGGGAAACGAATGTCTCGAACTTCTGGCGCTTAAGTTTTGTGATGTGTTGGCAGCGGGAGCTCGCGCCAGGTTCTAGACTGGGCCCCGCCGCTGTCCCGACGGCGCCCGCCGAACTCGAGCCTCTCACGGTCGGCAGCGTTTGCGCAGCATGTCGCGGCCGCCCGTTCTGGCCCGCCACGCTTGGGCGCCACGCGCGAACCGCCACCCAGTTCCAAGCGCCCACGCCCCGCGGCTTTCCTTGGCATCGCTCGGATGCGTGCATCTCTTCTCGGCGAGAACCATCGAGGACCATCCTGGACCATCGAGCAAAAAAACCACGCACGAAACCGAAAAAATGCACGGGAAATGGACGTCCGAGCGACGGCAAGTTCCCCGGCCCTCCCGCCCCGCGGAGCGGAGCGGCACGCCATCTGCTCGCAGGATACACCGCGTCTCGCTGGGGCCGCCGCCGCGACGCGCCGAGAGACGGCTTCTGACCGCACGCCTCCCCGACGGGTAGCTGCTCGGGTGGGCCATTCCTCCTCCGCCCCCGCGCCGCCGCCGCCGCCGCCACGGAGGTGGCAGGCAATGGCCGAGCTGCCGCCAGGTGGGTCGGTCCTGGCCGCCCGGCGGCCCTTGCGCGCAGGGCGCGTCGCCCAGGGCATCTTGAAGTCCACCTCGGGTTATCCTCCTGGTCCTCCTCCTCCTCCTCCTCCTCCTCCTACTCCTCCTCCTCCTCCTCCTCTCCAGGTGTCGAACGTCTGGGGAGCGCAAGGCGGGCTCGTCTTCCCCTTTTTGGTTCGGCCTCTGCGGTCCTCGCGGGGCCCCGCGGGACTGTCGGAGAACGGCTCGGGAGGGGACGCCAGTCTTGGGGAAAGGGTCGAGGCCTCCGGGGATCCCGGACTGAAAAAAGAGAGGAGCAGGGAGGAGGAGCAGGGAGGAGGAAGGGGGGGGGGGGGACGAGGAGGTACCCAGGCATCCGACGGTCGGATGCCTGGGTACCTCCTCGTCCACCCCCTCCTTCCTCCCTGCTCCTCCTCGTGTCCATGTCTGCCCCCTCCCTGCCCCATGCCTTCTCCCCCTCCCTTCTCCTCCTCGTGTCCATGGGAGACTGGGGAGACGTAAAGGGGCGGGGTGGAGGAGGGGGTGCCGTTGCACATGATGATGGCGGCTCCGTCTGATTTCTGGGGCCAGCTGTTGCTCGATGATCCTGAGTGCTGGCATTCCCTCCCGGCCAAGCATGGAGCTGTCAACCACGATATACTGAATCCTCGTGGTACCCTCACTGGTTCGTCATGCGTGGTGTTGGGCGGCTCAGCCTTAGATTGCGCAGTCAGCGTAGCTGCAAGGTCTCTCGAAGTTTCTGGACGTGCCAAGGTAATGAAACCGAACATTCTAGCCCTTCTCGTGCACCCAGGCTCTTTTGGAGCAAGAAAGGGTCTTCGTTCCTTATTCAGCGTTCTTCATTTCAGCAGCCCGACTGTATTCTCGCTGCTGGAGCGTTCATAGCAATTTCCAACGTGTGCGCGGCCTGTGCTGGTTTCTCTGCGTTTGCATCGCGGGTTGGCCTCGCAGTGGCACTGTGCCGTTTGTTCGCTGCGAAGAGTTCGCGGGCGTGAGCTTCAAGGCCCTCAGGTGTTGGGTGCCAAGATGTGTCTTTGTGATTTGGAGCTGGCGCGAGGTCTGAGAGAAGTTCTGTTTGTTTTCTGTGTTACCCTTGTGTTCTTCGCGTGTGGGATCTCCACCTTGTAGTGCTCGTCGGCTTCGATGCCACCACGGGTGTTCTGGCTTGTGGCGAAGGGTTGCAGGTGCTTGGCCCACATTAGTGTGGTTTCGTTCCGATTGTAGCCGTTTAGATGCGTTTGCATACGTTCCACACAACATCGCCAAGAAGTTCCGATCAACATAATCGCCATCATCATGATCCTTTGTCTGTCCACCCTCCTCCTTCGCTCATCAATCCTCTCTCCACCCTCGTCTCCCTCCGCCGTCCCCCCTCCACCCAGGAGTGAGGAGGAGGAGGAGTAGGAGTAGGAGGAGGAGGAGCAGGGAGGCGGGGAGGAGGACGTGGAGGCAGAGAAGTGACGATACTCAACCTGTGATCTATGGCAGCGCTCGCTTTGCAGGCTCGCCTTGTAAGCTGCCGGCAACCGCGTCGCCCCTTAAGGCTCGGCAGAGGCAGCGCAGGCTCAAGCCAGTATGCTCCTTACGGGGCAGAGGATTTGGGGTCGCAGGGGGGGCAAATAATGCGGATCATGCGGACAGAGGAGGCAGGATGCGGAGGACATGGCAGAATGTATAAGTTTAGTGCCTCCCAAGATCAGGACCCCGTGAGGCGTCCAGAGGCTTCCTTACGTAAACAGCAAACACGTCCAACGTCCTCGATCGTCGATCCTCGATCGTCGTGGGCATAACTTAGCACATAGACGGAGTCCGAGCACAGGAGAGGACGACGCCCTCTCTCCTCCCCTCCTCCCCGTCCTTCTCCACCTTCTCCTTCTCTTCCTCCTCCACCTCCCGGAGAAGGAGGAGTCGGCGAGGAGGGGGGAGGAGGAGGAGGGGGAGGAGGAGGAGGAGGAGGAGGAGGAGGAGGAGGTGGAGGAGGAGGAGGAGGAGGAGGAGGAGGAGGAGGAGCAGCACGAGAAGCAGGAGCAGGAGGAGGAGGAGGAGGAGGAGGAGGTGGAGGCGGACAGAGAGTAGAGGGCAGAGGACGGAAAGAGGAGGAAGAGGTGGACAGAGGAGGAGGTCGCCCCCTCTTCTCCGCCCCCGTCGCCGGCCGCCCCCCTCGAGGGACAGCGCTGCCCCGACCACAAGCTGATCTACGTCGACCCGCACATGCAGCGAACGGCCTTCCGCCGCCCTTCGCGGCGCGGGCGGGGCCCTGCGGAGAGGGAGGGGTTCGGGGAGGGAGAGGGGGCGGATCGAACCCCCCCTCCTCCCCCTGCCTCTTCCCCCTCCGATCGTGGCACGAGCCGCCTCGTGTCCGGCAGCCCTCGGCTTCCTCCGCGGGCCCTTTCCCGAGACCCCTGAGCATGTTCAGGCTCATGCGAACGCACGGCTCAGCAATGCTTTTTTTGCAAGTAATATGATGCTCCGCAGTAGCTCATGGTTCTCCCTAGTTTTATTCATTTCTTTGAACAAATCACGCGTTGCGCAGCCATGTATTACGTGGGCGATGCCCAGATCCACCGTGCGCATCCAGTCAGCACTGCAACGCTCAGATATGAACCCTGGCAAGTTGAAGATCCCGCTATCGGGTATTCCAGACGCGATCCGCCGAGAACATCGGCAGTGGTGACTGGGCGAGATCTTCAGGGCGCCTCGACTCCAGTGTCACCGAGATGGTGGAGAGTAGCTTCGGATTGCAAGCAACACTGCATGAAGGCGTCGTCGCTCCAACCCTGGAGCCCGAGGCCCTGCTTCAGCCACTGCCTTGCCCAAGTCATGCGCAGCACGCGCCCCGTCGTCTGGAGGCGCCCCCGTCGGAGTCCCCGAGCATTGTCGCGGACATCCGAGTTTTTATGTTTATGCGACTTTTTGTTCCCCTGCTCACCCCCTCCTCCCCCCTCCTCCCCCCTCCTGCCCACATGCTCCCACCGAAGCCGCTCCACACAGCACCGGCCGATCCTCGCGCGCGTGGGCAGCAACCGAGGCCTTAGAATTCGCCAGAGGACGCATCGTTCGGACCGCAGTTTTCTGTCTCTCCTGCTGCGACCTGCTATGCTTAAATCGGGCGTGTTCCTCAACAGGAGGAATGTTCAAAAATAGTCCAGAAATCGTATGGGTACGATTTCTCTACAATGTTTGACCATTTTTGGTTATTTGTTTGACTATTTTTTATTTTTCGTCCAAAATCCGCCTGTACGGGGACATGCCCGACCGAACCTTCATTCGCCAGGGGACGCATCTTTCGGACCGCAGTTGTCTGTCTCTCCTGCTGAGAGCTGCTATGCAGGGCTGCGCCTCTGATTTTGTATTTTTTCCACGTGCTTCCGGGACAACGAGAGGGGGGGATAGGCATATGGGGGGATGCATCGACCCCCAATTCCCCATTGATCGCCGATAGGGGCCCGACGGCCCCAACCTGCACAGGAAGGTGCGGATTGACCATCGGGGGCCTGTCGCCGATCTATCATCGATGTATCGCCGACTCCAGGTCGATGCATCCCCCCCTATGCCAGTCTATCCCCTATCGCCGCCCCCCAGTGCTGTATCCCCGTAGTACGAGGAGCTCAATCTTCAATTTTTTTTCTGTTGTTGAGTCATCCAGCATGGGGCTGTGGAGGACGATCAATGGAGAGGAAGCATGTTGCCAAATCCTTTCAAGATGTCTAAAACCTGTGTTTAACATGTTTTAAACATGTAAAACACATGTTAAAACATGTTTTGAACCTTTTTCCGATATTTAAAACACATTCTAAATTCAATGATAGGATTGTCAGGGTGTCCATTGTCGTGGCATCCACAAGCATGGGGGCCACGGGCGGCCCAAGGAGCCTCGCAGGGCAAAAAGCACGGCCCGGCAGGCCCCCAAAGACGCCCCAAGAGGCCCCCAAGAGGACTACCAAGAGGGCCTCCAGAGGCAGAAGTTGCCCCATTTCTGTAGCCAGAGTGAGGGAGGGGGCCGAACGGTCATTCATTGTCCTTGGGTGCGTGGCTGGAGAAGGGATCCGTGGTGAGGATTCTGCTTGTTGCGTTCTTGTTGCTGCTGCCGTTTGTTGTTGTTGGTGTTGCTGTTGTCCCCACCGGACAGATTGGGGTCGTCATGTTTTAAGGACAGACTTCCCGGCCACTCCCACCCTGCATACCGCGGCCGCCAGACCCCAAGTTGTCCCGAGAGTCCCGGTTATCCCGCCTCGCGCCCTCGACAAACACGACAGAACACACCCTGCATACCGCGGCCGCCAAACCCCAAGTTGTCCCGAGAATCCTGGGTATCCCGCCTCGCTCCTTCGACAAACGCGACAGAACACAATATGACACAACAGAACATGACAGAACAGAGCAAGAGCATGACATACCATGGCATAACATAACGTATCAACATCATGACAAAATAGAGGACACCAGCATATCACATAACATACCAGAACAGAACATGACAGATCAGCAAACGACTGAACACACCATAATATAACATAACCGAGCATAACGTGAGACACATTGACGGAACATATCACAGCGTCACCAAATATATCATCAGACGACAGCAGAGCATAGCGGATAACACGCCATACCACACCATGTCACACCCTAACATACACAACACGAGCATGCCATGACATGACAGAGCATAACACAGCAATACCATGACAGCAAACTATAATGAACATCACATAATACAGCATACCATAGCATGGTAGAACAGAAGGCGAGATAACACAACATAGCATGACATAACCGAGGAGCACATCAGACACCTCGGCAGAGCATCCCACATCATTGCACTTCATCGCTGAACATATCATAACCCGACAGTGTAGCACATCGCCAAATATTAGCATAGCATGTCATACTGTATGTTATTGTTCGGAGCTGCCCACAAACACAACATCACATAACATTCCAGATCATAACATGATATAACATAGGACGACATAAGCCAACATAACACAATATAACCGATCAACACATAACCCACGATGGCAGGACACATCATATCATGACACATCATCACATATCATATCATAACACTGCGCCAGAGCATTGCGAAACATACTAGCAGAGCATATCATAGCATAATGTGCTGAGCCGAGCCATCAACAGCATCACGGACCATATCATCGTATAACATAATATGTCAGCATACCATGCAATAACATAGTGCCGCAACGCAGATCATACCAGATCATTTCCAACCATATGGTGACAGATATCAGCCAACGTGCACCCATGGATGTCGGATACCCACGAGCGGGGGGGGCTCCGCCTGGGGCCGCCGCGCGCCCCGCGCATGCTCGGGGGAGCGAACAAGACGAGGGCGAGGGGGAAAGGAGGGGGGGCGAGGCGCATGATGAGGAAAGAGGACGAATCACAGGGCGAGGAGGGAACGGAGGAGGAGGAGGAGGAGGAGGAGGGGGAGGAACGAGGACGATGAGAAGGAACAGGAGGAGGAAGGAGAGGTCCGCCTCACCACCTTTTTCCTCCTCCTCCTCCTCGTCCTTCGTTGTCCGTCTCCTCCTCGTGGTGCTGCTGCTGTGCCTCCTCTTCTTCTTACTGGAGGTTGATATTATCTCAGAACAAGTTTCGGGGTATCGCAAGAATCGTTTTGGGCTTGGTTTTGTCTTCGTCAGGGGGCCTTGGGCCTGTTAGAATTCGGAAACCATCAACTTGCGACCTGGCCCGGCCGCCGCGCTGGCCAACGCCGCCGGGCACTGCGCACATCCTTCCAGTAGGCGCGCGCACCGTTCGGACCAAATTCTGAAGGTTTCGGTGTCGCTCGAAACAAGATGTTGTTGTTTTTGTTGCTGTTGTGGTTGAACTCTCACGTCAGAAGAATAACTATTGTTGATCCCCCCCGCCCGGTGCACATTGTATTCTTCTATTGAAGTGCCCTCCCCGGGCTCGCACCCTGTTTTTTTTGTATCGGGGGCCCCCAGACGGGATGGTGACCACACCGTGTGGTGAGTCGGTGGGGATTCGGTGTCACCGCACGGTTTTGAGACTCGGGTCGTTCTCCGAGGACGTCTCGGGCGACTGGGGCCTCCGAGGTCCCAAGACCGTGCGGTGACGTACCGTGCGGTGAGGTCTTAGGGGATTTCAAGGTCACTGCACGGTCTGTCACCGCACCGCTTGCACGGTCTGTCACCGCACCGCTTCGGGACTCCAAGTTTTATCAGGGAAAGCCTTGAGGCTCAAACTGTGTCGTTGGCCCCGGGTTTACATCAACAACGGCTCCCGCCTGATACGTCCTCACAATGTATGAAAGAATTGCGTTCTCGCTTGGGACTTCCTGGCAATTTACAATCGAATCGCGGCTCCCGCTTGATATTTCTTGACAATGTATTGCAGAATCGCGTTGTCGCTTGGGACTTTTTCGCGACTTACCACCGAACCGCTTCGCTTGATATTTCTTCACAATTTATTAAGATGCCGCTCCTCGACACTCAGGAATCGCGCTCCCGCTACAGATTGCCTGGCGGTTCAAGCAGGACTCACGCTTCAACGACCCGCCCGCTCGACCCGCCCGTCGGGGCCTGCCCGCCCGACCGTCCAGCCCGTTAATGACTGCAGTCGCCGTTCGCTGCTTTTCGCCCGCCTTCGATGCCCCTCGCTGCCCGTACTGGTTCGGCGGTCGCCTTCGCTCGTTGCTCTTCGTGACCCCGTTGTTGCCCTCAGTGGCTCCGTCGCTGCCCTCTGTGGCCCCGCATTATATGGCCTTCGTGGCCCCCGCTCGCACGCGCCCGTCGTAGCCCCATACGCATGCCCTTCGTAGCCCCGCTGTCGCTTTTCGTGGCCCCTTTGCTGCCCTCAGTGGCACCGTTGTTGCCATGTGTGACCCCGTATACGAATGCCCTTCGTGGCACCCGCTCGCACGCGCCCGTCGTGACCCCATATGCATGCCCTTCGTAGCCCCGGTGCTGCCCTCAGCGGCCCCGTCGCTGCCCTCTGTGGCCTCGGATGTTCTGCCCTTCGTGGCCCACGCTGGCTTTTCTCACGATTTACTTGGGAACCGCGTTATCTCTCGAGACCTCGCGATTCTTGCAGGACCCACGCTTCAGCAACCCGCCTGCTCGACCTCGTCGCCTGGGCCCGCCTTCCCGACCTGCCCGCTATGGGTCTGCCCACCCGATGTGCCCGTCTGGTTCTACCACTTGTGTTCTGCTCCTTGCCCCCCTCCTGCGAAGTTCTTTCGTGCTCCTTCATTATCCCTCCCCCTTAACCCGTCCTCTCATTCCTTGCTTTCGGGGCTGCACTACTACAGGTGGCAGGTAGTGAAGATATACCCCCAAGGGGGTACGATCGAAGACGACGAGGGCGGGTACCGATGGTTTGGGATACACGTACCGGTTAGCACGTGAGCAGATCGGAGCGAACAGTTTAAAATTGATTGCTGTTGTTGGTGTTGTTGTTGGTGTTGTTGTTGCAGCTGTTGTTGTTGTTGTTGTTGAACATTATTACTTCTAAAAAGTAATTATTGTTGGGACCCCTGGTGCGCGGCCCCCCCGCCGCGCCTAGGCCGCAGCCACATTTTCATCATTTTCGTGAGGAAGTCTCAGGCAAAACGGGTTGGTCCGGATCCGGTTGTTTTGTTACGGCCCGCTTTCCCTTGCAAAAAATAAGCTAAAGTAGACATTTCTTGTTCTAACATAACCAAACTTCAAGAATCCCTTGCAAAAAAATAAGGTAAAGTGGACATTCGCGCGCGCAAGACGAAATCCTTCCAAAACCTTAGTTTTCGTAGCGATTTTAACATAAAAACATAAAAAAAAACCAATGGTTTTTCAAAAAAAATTGTCAAAATTTCATCCCGCGCGCTCTTGCGGATTCGTAGGAAACCCAACACTTTTTAAACATTTCTGTCAAACGGGCTTTTGCGAGCAACTTTTTCGAACTTCTGCAACAACGGTTGCGCACCTGCCAGGGCCATCATCCCTGTCAAATAATACCATGCGGGGCACATTCGTTTTTTCTTCGCGCGCGCACGCCGTCGTCGTCGGCCGCGGGGCCCTGAATAGTAGCCACGGTCGTCCGCATGCCACGAAGTGAAGTGTCCGAACGTCATAGGGCGGGAAGCTGGGTGTGGGTGGTGGCGAAGAGTCGTTTGGAAATTTGGTAGAGCTTGAACCGGCCCCCCCACAAAGTGGGGGTATTGCCCGCCTCCTATGAAAACCCTGGCACTGGTGAGAACGGAGTGTCCCCACGTGCTAGTAATTGTTGTTGTTGTTGTTATTGTTGTTGTTGTTGTAGTTGTTGTTGTTGTTGTTGGTGTTGTTGTTGTTGTTGCTGCTGTTGTTGTTGTTGTTTGTTTTGCTGTTGTTGTTGCTGTTGTTCCTGCTGCTGTTGTTGTTGTTGTCGGTGTTGTTGTTGGTGGTGGTGTTGGTGCTGTTGTTGTTGATGGACACGTGCACTGACGACCCGTACCCCCCACACACACCAACACCAACACCCCAACAGCCCCGTGGGGCCCCTGCGGTGGCCCGCACGGGGGCCCGACGGGGCTTTTTGGGGGGCCCCACGGGGCTGTTGGGGTGTTGGTGTTGGTGTCCTATCGGATCCCATAGAAGTCCTATAGGACACTTGGGGACTCTATACGACTCCATCGGGCATCTATACGTTTCCATCGGAATCGTATAGAAATGCCATAGGGATCCTGTAGGATCCCATGGAGACCCCACCAGGATTCCATTGAGATCCTGTATGATACCATATGGGTTCCGTTGGGATCCGTAGAAATACATACAGGATCCTTGGGAATCCTTATATGATCCCCGTGGAACCCTATAGAAGTCCCACAGGATCCTTATGGAACCCTAGAGGATCCCAAGGGAATCCTCCAGGAGTCCTATATGGTCTCTATGGACTCCTATAGGTTCCCCATGGAATTACAGGACGCGCGTGCGATCCTGGAGAACCCCTATAGGATCCCCATGGAATCCTATAGCATCCGTATGTAATCATTTAGAAATCCCAATGAAGCCCCATGGGATCCCGATGGGATCCTATAGAAGAGTGATAGGTATTAGTAATATTCGCACTATGATTCGTATCATTGTTAGTATTACTATTATTATTAGTAGTACTACTATTAGTAATACTCGTATTACTAGTACCACTGCTACTACCAGTACAAGTGCCACTACTACTAGTACCACTACCAGTGCCACTAGTACCACTACTTCTACTTCTACTTATACTTCTTCTTCTTCTTCTACTACTACTACTACTACTACTTATACTACTACTACTACTACTACTACTACTACTACTACTACTACTACTACTACTACTACTACTACTTGTACTACTTGTATTATTTTTGCTCATATTCATACTACTGCTACTACTACTACTACTACTGCTACTACTGCTGCTACTACTACTAACGACTAACAACTACTACTAACTACTACACGACACGACTACAACTAACTACATTGAACTACTACTACTACTAACTACTACAACTAACTACGTACTACTACTAAACTACTTACTACTACTACTAACTAACTACTATAACAACTCTAAACTACACTACTACTACTACTAACTAAGCTACTGTGCGTAGATCCACCGCCGCTTTACCTAAGGAAAATTGCAGCCTTTTCCTCCGGAACCCGGGGTTCGTCCCCCCCCCCCCCCCCTCCCTCCGAACCCCCCCCCCCCTCCCCCTGCTGGACACCCCCCCCCCACTCATCTCTCCCCCACCCGCCCCCTCCCCGTCAAAAACCGAAACCCCCCCATCCCCTAACCCCTTCGAGACCCCCCCTCTCGAAAACCGGGGGGTCCACTACCGGTTCGAACCCTCCTCCCCCCCCCCCTCGAAAAACCGAGTGGGGGTGCGGACAGTGGTGGGGACGGTGTTGGTGGGGACAGTGGCGAGGGGACAGCGGGACAGTGGTGGGGACAGTGGGACAGTGGGACAGTGGTGGGGACGGTAGTGGCGGGGACAGTGGTGGGGACAATGGTGGGAACGGGGGGGGCAGTGGACAGTGGTGGGGACGGTGGTGGTGGGGACAGTGGTGTGGGGACAGTGGGAATGAGGTGGAAACAGTGGGACAGTGGAGGGTACAATGGTGGTGGGGACAGTGGTGAAGGCGGTGGGGAAGACGGCGGTGGGACAATGGGACAGAGGTACAGTGGGAACAGTGGTGGGGACAGTGGGGACAGTGGTGGGAACAGTGGGACAGCTCAGTGGGACAGCGGAGGAGTCAGTGGGACAGTGGGGATAGTCGGGCAGTGGTGCCAGTAGTATTAGTATAGTAGCGGTAGTAGTAGTACAAGTAAAAGAAGAAAGAGTAGTAGTTAGTAGTAGTAGTTAGTAGTAGTAGTAGTAGTAGTAGTAGTAGTAAGTAGTAGTAGTAGTATTAGAGTAAGGATTAGGAGTAGCAGTTAGCAGTAGCATCGTAGTCGTAGTAGTAGTAAAAGAGTAAGTAATAAAAAGAGTAATATTAGTAGTAGTAGTAGAAGTAGTAAGTAGTAAAAGTAGAGTAGTAGTAGGAAGTAGGGAGGAGGAGTAGGAGTAGAAGTAGGAGTCAAGCTAGCCAGCTCGAGCGAGTCAAGCATGGCATGCCCAGTCCCACCCGCCCTCCCACAACATAAAAGCAAAGCTGGCACAACTGGGGGCCGAAGTCACACCGGCCAGCCGGTTTGGTACAGCTGATGCGGCCGCGATGGCGGTTGCCGACGGAAACTGGCGAGCGCGTGTTGAATGCCGCGCACGCATTGCCAGACGAGTCGAGAATGGCCCGGTACACCGCAGGAAGCCAGAGGTGGCCGGAGGAAACGCGACGGTCTGACAGGACTCCCCAAAGCATTTTTGTGAAAAGCATTGGGTTTTTGATGTTTTTATGTTGAAATGCTTGCAAACACACGGTGTTCGGTAGGATTCTGACATGAACGCGCGAGTGTGCTCTTTGTGGTATTTTTTTGCACAGGATTCGCGGCCTGGGTGCATGACAGAGCATCGCGAGTGCACCGCGCGATGACGTGAAATCGCTGGATTTGACAGAATTCTTAAGATTCCTATGGTTTTCCTATGATTTCAGCAAGAGAGCCCGGGCAGGAAATTTGTAGATTTTTTTGTGAAAAAAAGCATTGGGTTTTTGATGTTTTTATGTTGAAATGCTTGCAAACACACGGTGTTCGGTAGGATTCTGACATGAACGCGCGCGTGTGCTCTTTGTTGTATTTTTTGCAATGGATTATCGCCGTGGACGACAGGACGTCCATGTCGAGAGGAAAAAATAAGAAAAATGCTGATTTTGTATTGTTTTTTACAGGTTAGGATGGGACCACCCGGATGCGGAAGGTATCTGACGGCCTGAGGGGGGAGTAGGAGTATATTCCAATAAGGAATAAGGATAGGAGTAGGAAATAGCGTGTTCTACCGCTGCTGGCGGAAAACCGGGGGGGGGTCACTACCGGTTCGAACCCCTCCCCCCCCCCTCCAACCCCCCCCAACCCCCCTCCGTATCTGGAAAAACCGGGGGGAAATTACCCCACCGGTTCGAACCCCACCCCCCCCCCCCCCCCCCCTCCTTCCGGATCTGGAAAACCGGGGGGGGCAACTACTGGTTCGAACCCCTCCCCCCCCCCCTCCGGATCTGGAAAACCGGGGGGGGTCACTACTGGTTCGAACCCCGCCCTCCCCGTCGAAAACCGGAGGAGGGCCACTACCGGTTCGACCCCCCTCCCCCCGCGCACCCACCGCCAGCAAACGACTTCCAGTCCCTACCACCGTCCGCATCACATCCCCCATTGTTGTTCCCAGCACCACTGTCTTCACCACCACTGTCCCCACTGGTTCCACCACCGTCCCCACTGTCCCCACCAGTGCCCCAACCACTGTCGCATTGTCCCCACTGTTCCCACCACTGTTCCCACCACGGTTCCACTCTCCCCATTGTCTCCACGGACCCAACCACTCGCCGATTATCCCTACTGTCCCCACTGTCCCACTGACTCCTCCGCTGTCCCACTGAGCTGTGCCACTGTTCCCACCACTGTCCCCACTGTCCCCACCACTGTTCCCACTGTACCTCTGTCCCATTGTCCCACCGCCGTCTTCCCCACCGCCTTCACCACTGTCCCCACCACCATTGTACCCTCCACTGTCCCACTGTTTCCACCTCATTCCCACTGTCCCCACACCACTGTCCCCACCACCACCGTTCCCACCACTGTCCACTGTCCCCCCTGTTCCCACCATTGTCCCCACCACTGTCCCCGCCACTACCGTCCCCACCACTGTCCCACTGTCCCCCCACTGTCCCCACCACTGTCCCGCTGTCCCCTCACCACTGTCCCCACCAAAACACCGTCCCCACCACTGTCCGCACCCCCACTCGGTTTTTCGAGGGGGTGGGGGGGGTTCGAACCGGTAGTGACACCCCTCGGTTTTCGAGCCCGCACATGCCGTGTAGGCTCTGTATAGGATCCCATGCAGGGCGTGTAGGCTCTGTATAGGATCCCACACAGGCTGTGCAGGCTCTGTATAGGATCCCGTACATGCCGTGCAGGCTCGTTATAGGATCCCATACAGGGCGTGTTGGATCTTCATAGGATCCCGCGCAGGCATTGTAGCCTCTGTATAAGATCCCGCACATGGCGTGCAGGCTCTGTGTAGGATCCCATATAGGCCGTGTAGGTTCTGTATACAGTCCCACACAAGCCGCTCAGGCTCTGTATAGGATCCCACACAGGGCGTGTAAGCTCTGTGTACGATTCCACACAGGCCGTGCAGGCTCTGCACAGGATCCCGTACAGGCCGTGTAGGATCGGTATAGGATCCCATACAGGGCGTGAAAGCTTTTCTTAGGATGGGGTAGCAGGCCGGGCTCTGTATAGGATCCCATACAGGCCATGCAGGCTCTGTATCCCGTAGCAGGCCGTATAGCTTCTGTATAGGATACCGCACAGGGCGTGTAAGTTTTGTATAGGATCCCATACAGGGCGTGTAGGATCTGTATAGGATCCCGCACAGGCCGTGTAGGCTCTGTATAGGATCCCATAGAGGCCGTGTAGGCTCTGTGTTGGGTCCCATACATGCCGTGTAGGCTCTGCACAGGATCCCGCACAGGCCGTGTAGGCTCTGTATGGGATCCCGTGCAGGCCGTGCATGACCTGTATAGGATCCCATACAGGGCGTGCAGGCTCTGTATAGGATCCCATACGGGCGTGTAGGCTCTGTGCAGGATCCCATACAGGGCGTGAAGGCTCGGTATAGGATCCCATACAGACCGTGTGGGCTCTGTATGGGATCCCGCGCAGGCCATGTAGGCTGCGTATGGGATCCCATACAGGGCGCGCTGGATCTTTATAGGGTCCCGTACAGGCTTTGCAGGCTCTGTATACGATCCCAAGCAGGCCGTGTATGTTTTGTATCGGATCCCATACAAGGCATGTAGGCTCTGTATAGGATCCCGTACAAGCCGTGAAGGCTCTGTATAGGATCCCAAGCAGGCCGTGTAGACTCTGTATAGGGCCCCATACAGGGCGTGTGGGTTCTGTGTAGGATCCCATACAGGGCGTGTAGGCTCTGTATCGGATCCCAAGCAGGCCGTGTAGGCTCTGTATAGGATCCCACACAGGCCGTGTAGGCTCTGTATAGGTTCCCCTTCAGGCCGTGCAGGCTGCGTATGGGATCCAATACAGGCCGTGTAGGCTCGGTATAGGATCCTAGGAATCCCCAGGGATTCCCTAGGGATTCCCTAGGGATTCCCAGGATTCCGGATGGATTCCGAAGGATGCCCGAAGGTCGCTTCGCCGGTGCGCGCGTCGTTTCCAGTCGCAGGATTACGTGGAGGTGCGGAAGGGAGGTCTCAGGGATTCTATGAAATTGGTGTTGGTGTTGGTGTTGGTGATGGGGGGGGTAGTGGGTCCAAGGGTCGTCAGTCCACGTGTTCGCCCAGTGGGTGAAGGCGTGGACTGTCGGGCCGTGGACGGGCGGACAGTGCACGTGTCGACCTTGTTGTTGTTAGTTGTCGTTATTCGTATTGTTTGTTGTCGTCGTCCCACCCGCGACCCACACGCGACCCACCCCGCGACCCATCCCGCGACCCAGCTGCGACCCAACCCGCGACCCACCCCGCGTCCCAACCCGTGACCCACTCGCGACCCACCCGCGACCCTCCCGCGACCCACCCGCGACCCACCCTGCGACCCACCCCGCGACCCACCCGCGACCCACCCGCGACCCACCCCGCGACCCACCCGCGACCCACCCGCGACCCACCCGCGACCCACCCGCGACTCATTTGAGATTCACCCCGCGACCCACCCGCGACCCACCCGCGACCCAACAGCGACCCACCCGCGATCAACACACCCGCGACCCATGCGACCCACCGGATCTCATCAGCGAGCGACCCACCCGCGACCCACCCGCGACCTACCCACATTGGTTTAACGGACAAATCGGCGCTTGCGGCGGGCTCGTTGTCAGAGTGAGGGGGCCGAACGGTCATTCATTGTCCCAGGGTGCGTGGCTGAAGTGGGGATCCGTGGTGGGGATTTTGCGTGTTGCGTTGTTGCTGTTGTTTGTTTGTTGTCGTCGTCCCACCCGCGACCCACCCCCACCCGCGACCCACTCCGCGACCCAACCCGCGACCCGACCCACCCCGCGACCCACCCGCGACCCACCCTGCAATCCATCCGCGACCCACCCGCGACCCACCCGCGACCCACTTGCAATCCACCCGCGACCCACCCAGCGACCCACCCGCGACCCACCCGCGACCCACCCGCCACCCAACCCGCGACCCACCCGCGACCCATTTGCGACCCACACGCGACCTACCCCGCGACCCCCCTGCGACCCACCCGCGACCCCCCGGCACTCCCCGTGACCCACCCCGGCCCACCCGCGACCACCCCGCGACCCACCCGCGACCCTCACCCTGCGACCCACCCGCGACCCACCCCGACCCCTGCGAACCACCCCGCTACCCCACCCGCGACCAACCGCGACCCACCCGCGACTCAACAGCGACCCACCCGCGACCGGCAACCCTGCGACCCCCCCGCGACCCACCCGCGACCCACCGCCCGCGACTCACCCGTGACCCACCCCCGCGACGCCACCCGCGACCCACCCGCGACCCACCCGCGAACCCACCCTGCGACCCCGCCCGACCCTTTGCGACCCCACTTGCGACCACCACCCCGCCATCCACCCGCGATCAAGCCGCGACCCACCCGCGACCCACCCTGCGACCCACCCGCGACTCATTTGCGACCCACCCCGCGACCTACCCACATTGGTTTAACGACAAAATCGCCGCTTGCGGCGGGTTCGTTATAGAAGTTGTGAAACTTTGGTCCCTGCGGCGGGCTTCTCCAGAGTCTCGCAGACTGCCGATGTCCCCACCGCCCCCATCACTCTTATCCGCATTTGCAGGGTGCTGCGTACAACGTATACTCTTAGAAGATATGTCGTTGGAGCCTTCGGAGCATACAGGGGTGCCCGCGAGGCCTCCAAGATCGCCCCAAGACGGCCCAAGAGGCTTGCTGCAGGGCTCTGCCGTAGCAGTTTTGGTTCGAGCCGTTACCTTTACACGTGCCCCGCGCGAGTGCAGGTAATTCCATCGATTACCCTACCAGGCGCGATGCCATGCATGCAGGCCTCCTCCATCCGCCGCTTCCTGTTCCGGAGCTCGGAGACCTCTCGGACAGGCACACAGGGCACCACCAAGTCGCCGATCAAGCAGGTGGTCTTGCTTCTGTCGGCTGCCCCTGGCGGCGGCGGCGGCTGCGGTGACAACTCAGAGCCCCTGGACTTCCAGGGCAGTGGCACCGACAACGGCATGCCGACCGTCATCGTCACCCTGTGACATGGCGTGGTGGTCTTCCTCTCCTCCTCCTCCTCCTCCTCCTCCTCCTCCTCCTCCGTAGCCATTTTGGCTCAAGAGCTTCCGAGCCTTCAGTGGCTCCTGGTGGCTGCGCGCGCCCGCCCGCGAGCGGGATCCTCTGCAATGGCGTCGCATGCTGGTTCCTAGTCGCACTCATCATCCACCTGTTCCTTTCCCACCTTTGTGTGGGCGCTGCTGCGGGCAGTACTTCTATGCCGAGCTGCAGATCATGGGTGGCCACCGCTGCTGCGGGTGCCCCGCTATCCGTCGCTCAACGTCGCCGCCGAGAGCGGGATGCCTGGTATGCTACTTCCCATAGTGCACCTGAGAAGGCATTCGTCGACGTGGACGTGGTCGACAGGGCTGACGTCAAACGCATGGCCCATGGCAAGGCCCTACACCGCCTACTCGATGAGGATGGGCTCGCGCACGGACTGCCCCCTGCCGCTTCTGGCAAAGTCGCTGCGCATCGTGCTCTCCGCCGCGGGACTCTTACTCCTGCTGGCCATGCGGCAGCGCGTTCGACCTTGGAGCTGGCGGACGCCGCCAAGCACCACCATCTTTCTCTTCAAGGCACAGCTGTCCATGCTGCGGAGCTCCTTGCTGGACGCCGAGTTCCTGCTGGGCATCAGGCCCGTGCTGGAGATCGGGGCCGTGTTGGAGTTGGGGACCCTTCTGGGCTTCGAGACCGTGCTGGACGTCGGGGCCCTGCGGGAGATCGTGATCGCCCTGGGCAATTGGACCATGATGCTGCTCCTCGCCCTCGCTGGGCTGATGCACCTCTCGACAGCGACGATGCCGATGGAGAGCGCGACCGAACCCCGCCTCGCGCGGGTGGCCAGGCCCTTGCCCACACGTTGGTGCCCCCCGCTGCCCCACCTCAAGAGGACAGTGTCCCTCCACGAGAGGAAGACCATGCAGTCGACGCTCCAGCAGGTGATCTTCGTGCGGGTGTCCGTATGGAGGCCCCCGCCGACGCCGCTACGCCTTCCCTGGCGGCGTCTCTATCGGTTGATTTTCTCTTCTCGTTGATCGGCCAGCTCACGTACACGATGAATGAGCTCATCTGCATGATGGCCACGTCGATCGCCGCACACAACGTGACCAGCGCCTACTCCAACACCGACTTCCTCACTGCCTACACCAACGACCTGGTGCACCTGGACAATGATTCTTTCCTGTCTGACCTCGACTTCGAGACCGAGCTCTGCATCTTCGAGGAGCGTGCTCGGCTCCCTGCTGGCGTTCCTGGCTGTGGTGCTGCCGTTCCGCATGCCGCTGATGTTCGGCCTGACGGGCTCGCGGAACCTCCTGGACCTCAAGATGTTCAACACTCTCTTCGTGAGATTATTCCCGCTAATGGTTCTGCTGGTGGCGCCCCTCCCCCTGCTCTTGGTGACGTTGCCGACCGTCCTGGCTCAGGCTCTGCGGGTGGATGTGCTGCTCCTCCTGCTGCACGCGCTGTGCCTCCTGAAGCTCGTGTCGATCCTGGCCTTCACAACCGGCGTGCTGAGGAAAGTTTTCCTCCGGTTCCTAATCGCGCTGACCCTCGGCAATCTCATTTGGGTGATGCGCCTGCCACTGCGAATGGTGATCGTCTGGTTGCTGTTCGCGCTCATCACGGCGGTTGCGCTGCTGCTGTTGTCCCTGCCCTTCCTCATTGGCACCGTGCTCGTGCCACGCGCGACTTCTACTGCCTGAAGGTCTTCCCTGTGGGCCCGAGGACCTCGACTCGCACGGCATGCCGCTACCACCCGCGTTGTTCATTCGGCGATGACTGCAGCAACTCCCACCGGACAGAGCTGACCGACGAGGCTCTTGCTGCTGAGCGTGCGCGCCTTTGCCGCCTCCAGCCTGAGTATGCCGACGCTCAGCCGCTGACCGTCGAGCTCTGGCTGGCTCGGGCTGCCGGCCGCACTGCCCCGGAGGTGCATGCCTTGACTGGGCTAGCCGTTGCTCCTGCGTTTGACGCTGGTGCCAGTGCGCATGCTGTTCTCCAAACTGCTCCGCCATCAGTCACCAAGGTTGAGACTGACGACCTGTCTCTCAACATGTCGGGGCCACCGCATGAAGGTGGTGGACACCATGGTCCTCAGCCTCACTTGCATGGGGATGTGGAGCCTACTGGACTTCTGGGCCTTTCTGCTGACGATGTCGATGGTGCTGCTGGGGGTCCTGCCGCTGCTGATCACCCTCTCCCTGAGCTTCTTCCTCCACCAGTCGATGCTGCTGGCGGGCTTTCTGTTCATCAGTTTCCTGCTGGGCTTCTGCCTCATGAGAGTTGCGCTGCTGCGGGTCCTGCCGATGCTGGTCATGCTCTCCCTGAACATCCTCCTCCACCAGACGATGCTGCTGGCGCACCCGCTGTATTTCCACCCCCTGATGGTCTTCAGCCTCGCGTCGACGGAGCTGCTGCAGGTCCTGCCGCTGCTGGTCACACTCAGCACACACATGCGCCTCCTGCGGGACATCTTCCTCCACCTGACGGCGCTGGGCGGCCTCCCCCTAAAGGCGCTGCGCTGCTACTCCCTGGGCAACGGCAAGGGCTTCATGGCGCAGGCGCTGATGACCAAGGGTGTGCCAGCGATGCGGGGCAGAGCGCGCGTGCTACTGAAGTTGGTGTTCACCTTGATGGGCGTGTGATGCCTGGCGCACGCTTCTTTCGGCATAGCGATCTACTGCAGCCTCGCTCCTGCAGCAAGACTCTCCTCGCTCACGTCGACTTCCTTATCGTGCGCGGCATCGCCGACCCGTGCGGCGTCATGGAGGCCGTCTCCTTCTACTCGGCGGGGGCTCCCCCCGCCATCGTCTCTGCCCCTGCGGGCGCGGAGATCGACGCAGACACGCCGAACTTCACGTCCGATGATGCGCTTGCAGCGAACACGTTCTCGACCGCCGTCGGTGTCACCACCCCCGACCGCTACGCCATGCCCCTGAGAGGCTCAGAGGGCGCGCGGCGCGCGGCTTAGGCGGGAGGAGACTGCGCCGTTGGACGCTCGCTCTTCCTCGGCACTGCGCTGGGGGCGGACGCAGTGTCTCCGCCTCAACGCTGGGCCGCTACCCCACGTGGTGACTTACCTGGCACCACGTGGGGCAGCGGTCGCCCCCTCGTAGCCGCCGATGTGGGCCTGCGGAGGGGCGCGACAAATAAAGATAGAAGATTGAGAGGGCTGGCAGCAGGCGGCACACACGGCTTAGAAGATTTGAAGCGTGAGCGGCGCCAACCAACTGCACAGAGGAATCAGAACAGAAAATGCATGCCGCGTGCCAGCATAGCTGACGCCACCACAGCGAGGGATTGGCGAGCCTGTCATCATCTCCTCTCAGAGAGCTTGCAGCCCAGAAACATGAAGCATGGCATTGGCAACTTTAAACCTCTCCTGTGTCAGCAAACGGGCCCCGACGGTCTTTCCCCACTTAGGGGCCTGCTGAGGACACGGAGAATTGAGCCCCTTAGAAAGCCTGTGGGAGCTCTGACAACCACACACGCTACAGCAGACATACCTGGCGGGGTCAGGCACGGTCGGGGCTATAAACGTGCACAGTTTATGCGGCTTCAAACCCCTAACTACAAACAACTGGTTAGTGGCTTTGGCACGTTCCTGCAAAGTGGGCGGCTGGGCTTTGACGAGCACAAGAGAGGGGGGGGCCTCAGGGTCTCGCACACGCCGCTCACGGTGCAAGCAATCTTTCTCAGAGAGCACAGCCCCCACACTAGCGACCCAGACACCCAAGCCTTTGACGAACTTCTGGTGCTGGAGAGGGAGCTTTCTGAGGGCCAACGCGGGCCTGCGCATGTGGGCTCTGCACCTGGCCTCCTGGTCCGCAAGCCTGTTGCCCTCAGTGTGTCGAACCGACTGGGCACCGTCATGCAACTGCCTGCGGGTGATGTGACTTTTGACCTTGTCAATGGTGAAACCGCCCCCCCAATCGTGGATCTTCTGCCAGACGAGCTTCCACAGGTGTGCCCACGCAAAACTGGCGCAGGTGGTGCGCTCCTCTCCCAGCAGATGGACTCCACTAGCAACAAAGACCGAGTCAGAGTACACAGCCACAGGTGGAACAGCATGCTGCAGAGCAATATACAATGCAAACAACGCAGCCCCGTCGATGTCCTGATGCGGCCCAGGGAGAAGCCAGAAACAGTGCACACGGCACGATCCGCCAGGGGATGCAATGCAACCGCCGAGAATCCAGCCACGGGATAGGAGGGAAACTCATCAACACACGATCCGTCCAGATAAATATCTCCAGTGAAACTGGAAACATCTCCTTTCCACCTGGGGTAGGGCTGCAAAGGATACTGTAGCATATCCGTCGGCACGGGCGGCTTGGCAAGAATGAGCCGCTCGATGAATACTTGAAACAACTTATTGGTGCTGGCGCGCTCTGCAAAGATGCTGACCATCGTCGGCACGGGGCCTACGAGCTCTGTGATGTGCTCGCAGCTGGCGTGCCTATGCAGAAGCGTGCCTGGGAATGCCTTACAAAGCCTGCAGAGGGGGTCCTGGATCCAGCCTTGCTCGTACTGCCTGGCCTGCGTCCACTGGGCACCGATGACGACCGAACGCAAATAGGCCGCCTCTTGGGCCATCAAGATCCTGGAATGGCAGAGTGCCCTGAGAGGCTCGATCCAGACACCCCCATGAAACCCGGACACCTCGAAATGCTCAGAGACCTTCTGCATCTGCCAAGCGACAGTGGCCCTCTCGACCAGCATCTGAACGGACCTGGGGCAGAGCTGGGCGGGGTCGATAACCTGGCCATTCGGGAAGTTCCAAGCCCGCAGATCACTTGCCTCAACGCCCACACTCTTCAAAGAAGCCCAAAGCGCAGAGAAAGGCCCCTTGATGGCCTGCCACGGGGAGCTGCGGGATCCCAATCTGGCAGCAGCAGCAGCAGCAGCAAGGCCCTTTTGCAGCGTGCTGGTAGGCATAAGGGCCATCCAGAGGACATGCATGAAGGCCTTGACGGGCTCTAGCGTAGCACGGTAAACGGGGTCGAACTTCGGGCTGGGGGTCATCAGCAGGGCAAGCGCGCGTGATCTCCCAGCGGCTTTAGCCCCAAGTGACGCTGCAGCCATAGTACGTAGCGTATCAAGCTCGCTCATACTCGTGCCCTGCACGGCCGTGCCGAACGTGACAGTAGTCTCGATGGATGCGCGCGCCATGCGCTGCAACGTTTTCTTGCGAGCATGCGCGCCCTGCAGGTGGATCAAACGCTTGAGCTTAGCTTTAGCCACAGGTATGCGTGCTGCACGCGTCCGTCTCCTAGTGGCACGCCCAGCTGAGTAGTCAACGCCGAGATTGCGCTCGGAGTGCACTCCAATCGCCTTAACAGAGATAAGCCTGCGCTGTAAACTGCGCTGGATATCTGGGGTGCTCGCGAGCACCCTGGATTTGTCAAGGGCAATGATGAGGTCAACCTTCTTCAGCTCGTGCTTAAGCATTGCCCCTGCCCCCGGTACTTCATTAATAACTCTGGTAGCGGTTCCACATCTCTGCAAACATATGTCATCAACACAAACAGCGATGGGTACCGTGGGATACTCTTCCTGACCTCGTCTAACGGCCCGAGCAGCATGATCTGAAGGAGGCAGGTGGCGAACAGGCAGCCATGTGCAATGGTCTGGTCGACCTTGGTAGCCTCGCTGCAGAGCCCCTGCAGCTCTATGACCCTGGGTGCGCGATATGCTAGCACGAGTAACTTAAGCTGCCAGAGCGGAAATGACGTACGGACAGTTGCAGATATGAGGTGCTCGCGCCTAACGAGCTCGAAAGCCTTCTTGAGGTCGACAAGAAGGGTCGCCGAGTCACTGCCCGAGTCCGAATGAAACTCAGCCCAGCCCGCTTGAAGCCAGACCGAGAGCTCCGACGATTTTCCTCGAATGGCCCACCATAAGTATCTATAGTTGTCCTTCTGCCATTTCTGTAGAACAGCTCTCCTGAGGCGCGCCTGAACACGACAAAGACAAGTGAAGCAGAGCGAGTGGTCGCACTCCACCCAGCTTCGTAAAAATGAAAATCATTCTGGTGGTCATAGGCGACCATTCGACCTTGTGCTCTATGCAGGAGATCAACTGGCAAAAGATCCCGAGCGCTTCGTCAGGGAGGCACAAAAGCTGCCGTGACGGCAGCTGGTCGAACCCACAACCCGTCCCCACAGGGAACGTCCTCAGGACCCTTTTGAGGTGCTCCAGGGTGGGGGCAGGGGGGTCTTTCCCCCAGGTCCGAGGGCCATTTGAGAGGAGGGTCTTTCACTCCAACCCTCCACCACTTCTTCCACTCGGCCTCCAGGACTTGAATTTCCTGCGTGCTGTTGGCGGGCGCGAACTGCACAATAGAAGAAGACTGCCAGGGATCAGGCAGTCGAACGTAGCGAAACAGAGCGGCTGCGCCATTAACAGAGTGCTTCTTTACCCACTGCTCCCACCCTGCCGTCTTCTGAGCCGCACCCTGGCGACGCAAGTAAGTAGCTTGCTGACAAGCTAGCTGCGACAGGAGGGCTGCAAGCGAATAGAGCATGTCGGGGTGCACGAGCAGGTCGAGCATGCGGCAGAAGCAGCGGGCGTACGTGCTCACAATGTGCTTTGACCCCATGGAGGCGATGTGCAGCCCGACACAGCTCTCGAGTCCTGAAAGAGCTGCACGGTTTGGCAAACTCCGAAAACAAAGCCCCAACATTGCGCCACCATGTGGACACTGGGGAAACCCTCGGGAAAGCAGGCGGTCCAGGTCGTCCAGGGGTGCACCAGGAAAACTCGGTCTGTCCCCCTCGTCCCAAGTAGCTCTGGGCTGCATCATCGTCTACCTGGTACACGTCGAGAAGCTCGAGCTCCGCGGCCTGGACAAAGGACTCCCAAGACTTCGAGATATCCCCAGACTGCACATAGTTGCTCACATGCTCCCAACGGCCTCCAGGGGGCCTATTCCTTGGCCCAGCGGGAACCACAGTGGGGAAACGCCTCGGTACCTTAGCCACCCTGACACGATAGGAGTCCTTCGTGCACGCTAGCCTAAGCTGAACAGGGTAGTGCGGTGCCGTAGCGACGTCATAGAGTGCAGTTGCCTGAGCTCCAGCGGCGAGCTCGCGACTGACCACGAAAAAATCGATCACACGATCGGCTGGGCGGCACGTTCCACCTTCCGATGCGACAAGGACAGCGTCAAGGGCCGACACCCATCCGCTGTAATCCAAGACATCAGGCTCCAGATTGAAATCACCCATCAGAATAGACGGCATCCCAATGGCTTTTAGCTGGGCCCCCAGGTCACATACTATAGTCCAGTTTTGAGGGGGGAGGCCAACGCTATGATGCAGATAGATGCTGGCCACCAGAACTCCCCCAGGTATTACGCCTCCAAGATGTAACATCCCAACGCGTCCAGGTACAAAACTGTCAGAGTAGCCTTCCACTCTAGACAAACCAAGGTGCTTCGGGGTGGCAATCATGAGGCCTCCAGATGTACCCCCACGGCCCGCGGGAATAGCTGGATCGAAATGTGCTCGACGACCTTGGGCACGCAGCGCAGCTTCCGGCGCCTCTGTGTCCACAATATGTGTTTCCTGAGCGGCGAGCACATCAGCGCTCAGGGAGTGATGGGGAGGAAAGGAAAATGTCAAGCCCAGCTCGCTCTGTAACATTGCAGGTTAAAAATGTCCAGACACGAGGGGCCCGCGCGCGCACGAGGTGGCGTGCTACCCCTCCGAGGCTTTGTCGTGCTTGGCCTTCTTTGCACGCTCAAGGGCCTCCTCAAGCGCTGCCTGCGAAGCGGAGCGGGTGATTCCGCCCTTGGCCTCAGAGTCTCCATCACCTGGCTCAGCGTCGTTGGCACCCTTGATGAGGTCGTCGATCCACTCGCCATCGAGGTCGCTGAACGAAATGGACATGCTGGCGTCGCTGCCCGATCGAGCAGGGGCGCCAGGGACAGGTACATCAGCAGCATCACCACCACCGCCAGGAGCGACACCACCCGCCGCGGCGGCCTGGGCTGCATCAGCCTGGGCCTTCCGCTGGCGCTCGGCCTCTGCTGCATCACGCGCCGCAATGAGCCTGTCGAAATCGCCCAGGACGGTGGCCTCACAGCCCAGGGCGACCAGCTGCGTACGTGGGCCCACAGCAGGATCGCGCGGCTGAGTAGCATCAGCTGCAGGAGCCGCCACACCTCCTGACAACTGACCGTAGGCGTCGGCCGCACGCTTGGCCGCCACCTTTTCCTTGGCCAGCAACGCGTCATGCTCGACCTGCAGGGGCGCGACGCGCAGCACCTGCGAGGCCAGCAGCGCCTTGGCACGATCAAGCGCCGCTGCAGCCTTGGACACCTTGGCTTTGAGGATGTCGTGCTCGACTTTGGCCTCCTTCGAGACCGCCGCGGGGTCGCCAGACTTGACCGCCCTCTGCGCGACGATGTGAGCTCGCTGCTGACTGGGCAGAAGAGCCACCAGAGCGCAAAACTGAGCATCATCAAGAGCAAGAAGGGCTTGCACCTGGCTGTCCTCGAGCTTGTCATCCTTGGCCGTCTTGTCGGAAGCACCTGGCTTTGGACGACTCTCAGCAGTGGCCTTCTGAGCGCCGCAAACGAAACAGGTGCGCCTCCATCCAAAATTGCACGTGAACTTGCACTTCTTGTCAGCACACGTCCAGACCTGGCTGCCCCAGTATGACGAGGACTTGCCATTGCTGCGGGGCCTGCTGGAAGCCATGTGCCGAGAGACAAGGAAGCGAAAGCGGCCTCCTGCAGGCCAACAAGTTCGAGAGATGGCCACGGACGGGCCAAAAGCTAATCGCTGGTTCTCGGGCGTCTATAGCCCTTCACAACGTTTAGCCTTGAGCCAGAATGGCTACGGACGCTCGCTCCTCCTCCTCCTCCTCCTCCTCCTCCTCCTTCCTCCCCCTCCTCATTGCTCCTCTCCAACGACCCAGCTGGCTTTCAGACCGCTGACCCGCGGGCCCGCGATGGCGGTTCCCGCGTTCCCGAGGCGTTTTTGTCCAGGAGCTCGCGGCAGAGTTGCGACGGACGCCCATATTACTGTCAACACAGGTCGCGGGCCTGACTTGTCCAGCTTGTCGTGGGTTATCCTGGAGGTGCGGGGAAGGTGGGGGGGGAGGAGAAGGATGCTGATACTAACACACACGCACATATATATATGTATATATATATATAGATATATGTATATATATATATGTTTGCGGGTCGGGCTGCGTGGAGCGATCGTATTCACACGTGATAGTAGATTCCAGTTGTCGATCTTGTTTTTCCCACCGCGTTGGTTGCGTTGTGCGCTGCGGTAGTTGACCCAGCCCACAGGTATCCCGCATAATGGGAAACACAATGTTCAGGCGATCGCTTGTACACGCGATCGTATATTTAAGCTGTCGACCTTGTTTTGCCCTCCACGTTGGTTGCGCTGTGCGCTGCGGTAGTTGATCCAGTCCACAGGTATCCCACATAATGGGGAACACAATGTTCAGGCGCTCGCAATCGGCACGATCATCGCAAGTGGTAGCCTTCGAATGCAGGCGCCTGCGTTGCATTGCCTGTCGCCGGCTGGCCAGAGGCCATTCGATGCAATTGCTAGTTAATTTAGCTCGAACTCGGGTTCCCGCTCTGTCGGCCAATGACAGACGTGTTGCCGAGGGCAGCTCTTTCAATGCGAGCACAGTTCTCGCATTGTGTTATAATTACCGTGTCCAAGAGGCCGACGCGGATTTGCTCCCTTTGCATGCGCCATGTGCATTTACGGATGAAGTATTGCGAGATGCGAGGAGCGATCGTCTTCACACGTGATAATATCTTCCAGTTGTCGATCCTGTTGTTCCTCCGCGTTGGTTGCGCTGTGCGCTGCGGTAGTTGATCCAGCCCACAGGTATTCCGCATGATGGTGAACACAATGTTCAGGCGATCGTTTCTACACGTGATCGTATATTTATGATGTCGCCCTTGTTTTTCCCTCCACGTTGGTTGCGCTGTGCGCTGCGGTAGTTGATCCAGCCCACAGTTATCCCGCATGATGGGGAACACACTGTTCAGACGATCGTTTCTACACGTGAACGTATATTCAAGCTATCGACCTTGTTTTTCCCTCCACGTTGGTTGCGCTGTGCGCTGCGGTAGTTGATGCAGTCTAGCATGATGGGGGACACAATGTTCAGGCGATCGTTTCTACACGTGATCGTATATTTAAGTTGTCGACCTTGTTTTTCCCTCCACGTTGGTTGCGCTGTGCGCTGCGGTAGTTGATCCAGTCCACAGGTATCCCGCATGATGGGGAACACAATGTTCAGGCGCTCGCAATGGGAATGATATTCGCAAGTGCTAGCCTTCGAATGCAGGTGCCTGCCTTGCATCTCCTGTCGCCGGCCGGCCAGAGGCCATTTGATGCTTTTGCTTATTTATGTAAAAGGGCTCCGTTCTGTAGCCGATTACAGACGTTTTACCGAGGGCCTCTCCTTGAATGCGAGCACAGGTCTATCATTTTTTCATAATTACCGTGTCCAAGAGGCCGACGCGGATTTGTTCCTTATGCAGAAAAAAAGAAAGGCTCCCTACAGGGCTCGCAGACGGCCCAAGAGAGCCCCAAGAAGGCCCAAGAGGCCCCCACGACAGCCCATGAAGGCCCCAGGACGGCCCCAAGAGGGGGCCTAGAGGGGATTCCCGAATGGATATCTCAAGCCTTTGGCCCCAAAATGCCCCGAGGAGGCTCCAGGAAGCCCCCAAGAAGCCCCTGAGAGGCCCAAAGAAGCTCCGAAGAGGCCTCCAGGAAGCCCCAAGGGGCCCCCCAAAGGCCCCCTAAGAGGGCCTCAAGAGGCAACAATGGCCCCGTTCCCGTCGGAAAACGTGTCTGTTTAGAAGATTCGTCGTTGGAGCTTTCAGAGCATCCAAGGCGGCCCGCGGGGCCTCCAATATCGCCCCAAGACGGCCCAAGAGGCTCCTTACATGGCTCCAGGACGGCCCGCGGGAGCCTCCAGGAAAGCCCAAGAGGCTTTCCCGCTGCCTCGTTTCCCTTCTTCCTTCCTCCTAGTTTCTCCTTCACGCCTGGTCAACGTTTTGGCCTCTCGAGGGCTTCCCCTGAGCTCTTGGGGGGGACTCTTGGAGGCCTCTTGGGGCGATCTTGGGTGCCCTTGGAGGCCTCCAGGCCCAACTGTTAAAAAGGCAATTCCCTCAAATCCGTTTTTTTTTTCAAAGTCGACCTACCTCTCCGTTCTCCCCTGTCCCAGGCTTTGGCGTGCCCCCGAATGCGTTTCCGTGTTCCCCATCCCTCGTTGTCAGTTCTCGTTGTTCTCTCTCTCTCTTGTTGCTGGTTCTTCTCCGTCTCCCGTTCCGCATTTTATTCCTTCTCCTTCCTCCTCCCAGCTGCGTCAGTTTCCTTCCTCCCTCCTCCCCGGCTTTCCTTTACGCCTTCCCCTCTCGGCCTTACTCATGCGTTTCCGTTTCCCCATTTCCTCATCAGCATCTTGAATTTTTCTTCCCTCCGCCGCCCTCATCCAGCACCCTGCCCCCAGTAGTAGGAGACCCAGCTTGAAATCAAAGGGAATTCCTTCAAACCCACTTGTTCAAGGTGGCTTCTACATTGCTCCCAAGTGCGTTTCCGTTTTCCCCGTCCGTTCTTGTTGATAGTTCCATTGTTCTTGGGTCTTCTCCGTCTCCCATTCCATATCCTTCTCCCTCTCCTCCCTCCTCCCCGCTGCGTCATTTTCCCTCCTCCTTTTTCCTCCTCATCTCTTCTTCACGCCTTCCTCTCTCCGCCTCCCTCATGCTTGTTCGTCATTCCAACGCGCCAAGACGGCCCAAGACAGCACCAAGACAGCCCAAGAGTTACCCGCGACGGCCCGAATACGATCCAAGAGAGCGCCAAGACGGCCCAAGATGCCGCCACGACGGCCCAAGAGGTCTTCAAGACGGCCCCCAAACATGGGCAGCAGCGGGGATCTAAACCGACATTTCAAGCCAGATGCCAAGAGCCCCGGGGAGGCCTCCGAAACGGCCCCCACGAGTCCTAAGAGGCCACCAGGCGACCCCCAACAAAAACCGGAGACGCCCCACCCCCAAGAAACCCCCAAGAGCCCTTCAAGAACGTCCCCCAAAGGCATCCCCAAAAAGACTTCCAGCATGGTTTTGCCAGGGTCCTAGGGGTTCTCGGGCATCCCCCATTAGGCTGCCCTGGGTCCTCCTCTTGGATGCCCTGCGCGAATTCCTGGAGCCTCATGCAGCGCCTCCTGCAGCATCCACCAGGAAGTACGCTCTCATATGGTGACCGAGGGGGGGGAGGGGTTCGAACAGGTAGTGACCCCCCCCCCTTCGGTTTTCGAGAGGGGGGGGGCGGAGGGTTAGGGGAAGGGGGGGGTTTTGCCGGGGGAGGGGGGGGTGGGGGGGGGAGGGGGGGGGGGGGTCCAGCAGGGGGGGGGGGTCGGAGGGGGGAGGGGGGGGGGGGGGGGGACCCCCGGGTTTCCGAGGAAAAAGGCTGGCATTTTTCCTTTGTAAAGCGGCGGTGGATCTCACTCTCTCAGTAGTAGTAGTAGTAGTAGTAGTAGTAGTATAGGTAGTATTAGTTAGTAGTGACTTATAGTCGTAGTAGTACTCGTAGTCCGTAGTCGTAGTCCGTAGTAGTAAAGTAGTAGTTTCTTAGTAGTAATAGTGTCAGTAGTAGTTAGTAGTATAGTAAAACAGTAGTACGTATCGGGAGTAGTAGTATTAGAAGTAGTAGTAGTAGTAGTAGTAGTTTCCCCCCGTAGTCGTAGTATAGTTAGTATTAGTAGTATTAGTATAGTGTAGTAGTACACGTAGTAGTCTTAGTAGTATAGTAGTATAAAAGTAGTAGTAGTAGTAATTAAGTAGTAATAGTAGAGTAGTAGATAGTAGTAGTAGGCGTAGTAGTAGTAGTGATAAGTAGTAGTAAGTGAGTGGTAGTCGTAGCAGTTAGAGTAGTAGTAGTAATTCAGTCGAGTAGTATAGTGAGTAGTTAATATATATGTCAGGAGTAGGAGTAGTAGTAGGAGTAGGAGTAGGAAGAGCGTGTTCTACCCTGCTGGCGGAAAACCCGGGGGGGTTCACTACCGGTTCGAACCCTCCACCCCCCTCCCCCCTCCCCCCTCCGGCCCAAGAGAGGCAAGTCAAATTTACCGTTCGAACCCTCCGCACCAAACCCCCCCCCCTCCGTACTGGAAAACCGGGGGGGGTCACTACCGGTTCGAACCCCTCCACCCCCCTCCCCCCTCCGGATCTGGAAAACCAGGGGGGGTAATTACCGGTTCGAACCCCTCCCCCCCCCACCTCGAAAAACCGGAGGAGGGCCACTTATACCGGTTCGACCCCCCTCCCCCCACCCACCCACCGCCAGCAAACGCTCCCGGTCCCTACCACCGTCCCGCATACACATCCCACACTGTGTTCCCAGCACCACTGTCCTCACCACCACTGTCCCCACTGGTTCCACCACCGTCCCTACTGTCCCCACCAGTGCCCCCACCACTGTCGCACTGTCCCCTCTGTCCCCACCACTGTTCCCACCACGGTTCCACTCTCCCCACTGTCTCCACGGCCCCAACCACTGCCCGACTATCCCCACTGTCCCCACTGTCCCACTGACTCCTCCGCTGTCCCACTGAGCTGTCCCACTGTTCCCACCACTGTCCCCACTGTCCCCACCACTGTCCCCACTGTACCTCTGTCCCATTGTCCCACCGCCGTCCTCGCCACCGCCTTCACCACTGTCCCCACCACCATTGTACCTCCACTGTCCCACTGTTTCCACCTCATTCCCCTGTCCCCACACCACTGTCCCCACCACCACCGTCCCCACCACTGTCCACTGTCCCCCCTTTTCCCACCATTGTCCCCACCACTGTCCCCACCACTGCCGTCCCCACCAATGTCCCACTGTCCCACTGTCCCCACCACTGTCCCGCTGTCCCCTCGCCACTGTCCCCACCAACACCGTCCCCACCACTGTCCGCACCCCCACTCGGTTTTCGAGGGGGGGGGTGTTCGAACCGGTAGTGACGCCCCCCCCCTTTTCATGATGATTGGGGGGGGGGGGGGAGGGGTTCGAACCGGTAGTGACCCCCCCCGGTTTTCCAGAGGGAGGGGGGGGGAGGGGTTCGAACCGGTAGTGACCCCCCCCGGTTTTCCGCCAGCAGCGGTAGAACACGCTTTTTTTTCTACGCCTACTACTACTACTACTACTACTACTTCTACTACTACTTCTTCTTCTTCTTCTACTACTACGACTACTACTACTACTACTACTACTACTACTACTACTACTACTACTACTACTACTACTACTACTACTACTACTACTCCTACTAACTACTACTACTACTACTACTACTACTACTACTACTACTACTACTACTACTACTACTACTACTACTACTACTACTACTACTACTACTACTACTACTACTACTACTACTACTACTACTACTACTACTATACTACTAGTACTACTACTACTACGAGTACTAAAGTCCTACCACTCCACTACTCCACTACTCCTACTACTACTCCAACCATTACTACTACTACTACTACTACGGCTACTAGTACTACGACGACTACTACTACTACTACTACTACTACTACTACTACTACCACTATTATTACTACTACTACTACTACGACTGCTACTACTACTGCTACTACTACTACTACTACTACTACCACCACTACTACTACTACTACTACTACTACTACTACTACTACTACTACTACCACTACTACTGCTACTGCTACTGCTACGACGACGACTACTACTACTACTACTACTATTACTACTACTACTACGACTACTACTACTACTACTACTACTACTACTGCTACTACGATTACGACTTCTACTGATACTTCTAACAATACTGCTATTGATACAAATACATGCCGTGAAGGCTTGGTATAGGATCCCATACAGGCCATGCAGGCTCTGCCCATGATCCCGTACAGGCCGTGTAGGCTCTGTCTATGATTCCATACAGGGCGTGTATGCTCTGTATCGAATTCCACACAGGGCGTATAGGCTCTGTACAGGATCCCATACAGGGCGTGCAGGCTGTGTATAGGATCCCAACCAGGGCGTGTAGGCTCTGTATATGATCCCACACAGGCCGTGCTGGCTCTGTATGGGATCCCGCACAAGCCGTGTGGGTTCCATATAGGATCCCATACAGGGCGTGTAGGCTGTGTATCTGATCCCAAACAAGGCGTGTAGGCTCTGTATAGGATCCCATACAGGGCGTGAAGGCTCTGTATAGGATCCGACAGGCCGTGTAAGCTCTGTACAGGATCCCGTGCAGGCCGTGTAGGCTCTGTATAGGACCCCACACAGGGCGTGTAGGCTTTGTATAGGGCCCCGTACAGGCCCTGCAGGCTCTGTATACGATCCCAAGCAGGCCGTGTATGCGTTGTATCGAATCCCATACATGGCGTGCAGGCTCCGTATAGGACCCCGCACGTGCCGTGTAGGCTCTGTATAGGATCCCACACAGGGCGTGTAGGATCTGTCTAGGATCCCGTACAGGCCGTGTAGGCTCTGTATCGGATCCCAATCAGGCCGTGTAGGTGCTGTATTCCTTAGAGGCCGTGTAGGCTGTGTATGGGATCCCGTACAGGGCGTGTTGGATCTGTATAGGATCCCGTACAAGCCGTGCAGACTCTATATAGGATCCCAAGCAGGCGTGTAGACTCTGTATCGGATCCCATACAGGGCGTGTGGGCTCTGTATAGGATCCCATACAAGGCGTGTAGGCTCTGTATAGGATCCCGCACAAGCCGTTCAGGCTCTGTATAGGAGCCCATACAGGGCGTGCAGGCTCTGTGTAGGTTCCCATACAGGCCGTGCAGGCTCTGTATAGGATCCCATACAGAGCGTGTAGGCTTCGTGTAGGATCCCATACAGGCCTTGGCTCTGTATGGGATCCAGTGCAGGCCGTGTAGGCTTAGTACAGGATCGCACGCAGGGCGTGCAGGCTGTGTATAGGGCCCCTGCACAGGCCCTGCAGGCTCTGTATAGGACCCCGTACACGCCGTGTAGGCTCTGTATAGGATCCCATGCAGGGCGTGTAGGATCTGTATAGGATCCCGTACAGGCCGTGTAGGGTCTGTATAGGATCCCAAGCAGGCCGTGTAGGTTGTGTATTCCATACAGGCCGTGTAGGCTGTGTATGTGTTCCCGCGCAGGCCGTGTAGGCTCTGCATGGGATCCCGTACAGGCCGCGCATGATCTGCATAGGATCTCATAGAGGGCGTGTAGATTCTGTATAGGGCCCCGTACATGCCGTGTAGGTTCTGTATAGGATCCCATACAGGGCGTGTAGGCTCTGTATAGGATCCCACACAGGCTGTGCAGGCTCTGTATAGGATCCCGTACATGCCGTGCAGGCTCGTTATAGGATCCCATACAGGGCGTGAAGGATCTTCATAGGATCCCGCGCAGGCATTGTAGCCTCTGTATAAGATCCCGCACATGGCGTGCAGGCCTTGTGTAGGATCCCATATAGGCCGTGTAGGTTCTGTATAAGGTCCCACACAAGCCGCTCAGGCTCTGTATAGGATCCCGCACAGAGCGTGTAAGCTCTGTGTAGGATTCCACACAGGCCGTGCAGGCTCTGCACAGGATCCCGTACAGGCCGTGTAGGATCGGTATAGGATCCCATACAGGGCGTGAAAGCTTTTCTTAGGATCCCGTAGCAGGCCGGGCTCTGTATAGGATCCCATACAGGCCATGCAGGCTCTGTATCCCGTAGCAGGCCGTATAGCTTCTGTATAGGATACCGCACAGGGCGTGTAAGCTTTGTATAGGATCCCATACAGGGCGTGCAGGATCTGTATAGGATCCCGCACAGGCCGTGCTGGCTCTGTATAGGGTCCCGTACAGGCCGTGTAGGCTCTGTGTTGGGTCCCACACGTGCCGTGTAGGCTCTGCACAGGATCCCGCACAGGCCGTGTAGGCTCTGTATGGGACCCCGTGCAGGCCGTGCATGACCTGTATAGGATCCCATACAGGGCGTGTAGGCTCTGTATAGGATCCCATACGGGCGTGTAGGCTCTGTATAAGATCCCATACAGGGCGTGAAGGCTCGGTATAGGATCCCATACAGGCCGTGTGGGCTCTGTATGGGATCCCGCGCAGGCCATGTAGGCCTCGTTATAGGATCCCATACAGGGCGTGTTGGATATGTATAGGGTCCCGTACAGGCCTTGCAGGCTCTGTATACGATCCCAAGCAGGCCGTGTATGTTTTGTATCGGATCCCATACAGGGCGAGTAGGCTCTGTATAGGATCCCGTACAAGCCGTGAAGGCTCTGTATAGGATCCCAAGCAGGCCGTGTAGAGTCTGTATAGGGTCCCATACAGGGCGTGTGGGCTCTGTATAAGATCCCATACAGGGCGTGTAGGCTCTGTATCGGATCCCAAGCAGGCCGCGTAGGCTCTGTATAGGATCCCACACAGGCCGTGTAGGCTCTGTATAGGATCCCCTTCAGGCCGTGCAGGCTGCGTACAGGATCCCATACAGGCCGTGCAGGCTCGGTATAGGATCCTGCGAATCCCCAGGGATTCCCTAGGGATTCACCAGGGATTCCCAGGATTCCGGATGGATTCCGAAGGATGCCCGAAGGTCGCTTCGCCGGTGCGCGCGTCGTTTCCAGTCGCAGGATTACGTGGAGGTGCGATAGGGAGGTCTCAGGGATTCTATGGAACTGGTGTTGGTGTTGGTGTTGGTGTTGGTGTTGGTGATGGGGGGGGTAGTGGGTCCAAGGGTCGTCAGTCCACGTGTTCGCCCAGTGTGTGAAGGCGTGGACTGTCAGGCCGTGGACGGGCGGACAGTGCACGTGTCGACCTTGTTGTTGTTAGTTCTCGTTATTCGTATTGTTTGTTGTCGTCGTCCCACCCGCGACTCACACGCGACCCACCCCGCGACCCATCCCGCGACCCAGCTGCGACCCAACCCGCGACCCACCCCGCGTCCCAAGCCGTGACCCACCCGCGACCCACCCGCGACCCTCCCGCGACCCACCCGCGACCCACCCTGCGACCCACCCCGCGACCCACCCGCGACCCACCCCGCGACCCACCCCGCGACCCACCCGCGACCCACCCCGCGACCCACCCGCGACCCACCCTGCGACCCACCCGCGACTCATTTGCGGTTCACCCCGCGACCCACCCGCGACCCAACAGCGACCCACCCGCGATCCACCCGCGACCCAGCTGCGACCCACCCGCGACCCACCCGCGACCTACCCACATTGGTTTAACTAACAAATCGGCGCTTGCGGCGGGCTCGTTGTCAGAGTGAGGGGGCCGAACGGTCATTCATTGTCCCAGGGTGCGTGGCTGAAGTGGGGATCCGTGGTGGGGATTCTGCGTGTTGCGTTGTTGCTGTTGTTTGTTTGTTGTCGTCGTCCCACCCGCGACCCACCCGTGTTTGACCCACCGCGACCCATCCGCGACCCACCCCGCGACCCACCCTGCGCGACCCACCCGCGTCCCGACCCCGCGACCCACCCGCGCGACCCACCCTGACCCACCCGCGCCCACCCGCGACCCACCCGCGACCGCGACCCACCCGCGACCCCCCCGACCCGCGACCCACCCCGCGACCCACCCGCGACCCACCCGCGACCCACCCCGACCCCACAGCGACCCACCCGCGACCCACCCGCGACCCACCCGCGACCCACCCGCGACCCACCCGCGACCCACCCACCCGCGACCCACCCGCGACCCACCCGCGACCCACCCGCGACCCACCCCGCCACCCACCCTGCGACCCACCCGCGACCCATTTGCGACCCGTTTGCGACCCACCCCGCCATCCACCCGCGATGAAGCCGCGACCCACCCGCGACCCACCCTGCGACCCACCCGCGACTCATTTGCGACCCACCCCGCGACCTACCCGCATTGGTTTAACGACAAAATCGCCGCTTGCGGCGGGTTCGTTATAGAAGTTGTGAAACTTTGGTCCCTGCGGCGGGCTTCTCCAGAGTCTCGCAGACTGCCGATGTCCCCACCGCCCCCATCACTCTTATCCGCATCTGCAGGGTGCTACGTACAACGTATACTCTTAGAAGATATGTCGTTGGAGCTTTCGGAGCATCCAGGGGTGCCCGCGAGGCCTCCAAGATCGCCCCAAGACGGCCCAAGAGGCTTGCTGCAGGGCTCTGCCGTAGCAGTTTTGGTTCGAGCCGCTACCTTTACACGTGCCCCGCGCGAGTGCAGGTAATTCCATCGATTACCCTACCAGGCGCGATGCCATGCATGCAGGCCTCCTCCATCCGCCGCTTCCTGTTCCGGAGCTCGGAGACCTCTCGGACAGGCACACAGGGCACCACCAAGTCGCCGATCAAGCAGGTGGTCTTGCTTCTGTCGGCTGCCCCTGGCGGCGGCGGCGGCTGCGGTGACAACTCAGAGCCCCTGGACTTCCAGGGCAGTGGCACCGACAACGGCATGCCGACCGTCATCGTCACCCTGTGACATGGCGTGGTGGTCTTCCTCTCCTCCTCCTCCTCCTCCTCCTCCTCCTCCTCCTCCTCCTCCGTAGCCATTTTGGCTCAAGAGCTTCCGAGCCTTCAGTGGCTCCTGGTGGCTGCGCGCGCCCGCCCGCGAGCGGGATCCTCTGCAATGGCGTCGCATGCTGGTTCCTAGTCGCACTCATCATCCACCTGTTCCTTTCCCACCTTTGTGTGGGCGCTGCTGCGGGCAGTACTTCTATGCCGAGCTGCAGATCATGGGTGGCCACCGCTGCTGCGGGTGCCCCGCTATCCGTCGCTCAACGTCGCCGCCGAGAGCGGGATGCCTGGTATGCTACTTCCCATAGTGCACCTGAGAAGGCATTCGTCGACGTGGACGTGGTCGACAGGGCTGACGTCAAACGCATGGCCCATGGCAAGGCCCTACACCGCCTACTCGATGAGGATGGGCTCGCGCACGGACTGCCCCCTGCCGCTTCTGGCAAAGTCGCTGCGCATCGTGCTCTACGCCGCGGGACTCTTACTCCTGCTGGCCATGCGGCAGCGCGTTCGACCTTGGAGCTGGCGGACGCCGCCAAGCACCAGCATCTTTCTCTTCAAGGCACAGCTGTCCATGCTGCGGAGCTCCTTGCTGGACGCCGAGTTTCTGCTGGGCATCGGGCCCGTGCTGGAGATCGGGACCGTGCTGGAGTTGGGGACCCTTCTGGGCTTCGAGACCGTGCTGGACGTCGGGGCCCTGCGGGAGATCGTGATCGCCCTGGGCAATTGGACCATGATGCTGCTCCTCGCCCTCGCTGGGCTGATGCACCTCTCGACAGCGACGATGCCGATGGAGAGCGCGACCGAACCCCGCCTCGCGCGGGTGGCCAGGCCCTTGCCCACACGTTGGTGCCCCCCGCTGTCCCACCTCAAGAGGACAGTGTCCCTCCACGAGAGGAAGACCATGCAGTCGACGCTCCAGCAGGTGATCTTCGTGCGGGTGTCCGTATGGAGGCCCCCGCCGACGCCGCTACGCCTTCTCTGGCGGCGTCTCTATTGGTTGATTTTCTCTTCTCGTGCATCGGCCAGCTCACGTACACGATGAATGAACTCATCTGCATGATGGCCACGTCGATCGCCGCACACAACGTGACCACCGCCTACTCCAACACCGACTTCCTCACTGCCTACACCAACGACCTGGTGCACCTGGACAATGACTCTTTCCTGTCTGACCTCGGCTTCGAGACCGAGCTCTGCATCTTCGAGGAGCGTGCTCGGCCCCCTGCTGGCGTTCCTGGCTGTCGTGCTGCCGTTCCGCACGCCGCTGATGTTCGGCCTGACGGGCTCGCGGAACCTCCTGGACCTCAAGATGTTCAACATTCTCTTCGTGAGATTATTCCCGCTAATGGTTCTGCTGGTGGCGCCCCTCCCCCTGCTCTTGGTGACGTTGCCGACCGTCCTGGCTCAGGCTCTGCGGGTGGATGTGCTGCTCCTCCTGCTGCACGCGCTCTGCCTCCTGAAGCTCGTGTCGATCCTGGCCTTCACAACCGGCGTGCTGAGGAAAGTGTTCCTCTGGTTCCTGATCGCGCTGGCCCTCAACAGTCTCATTTTGGTGATGCGCCTGCCACTGCGGATGGTGATCGTCTCGTTGCTGTTCGCGCTCATCACGGCGGTTGCGCCGCTGCTGTTGTCCCTGCCCTTCCTCATTGGCACCGTGCTTGTGGAACTCGAAGAGGGCTGGGCTCTGTCGGGGGCGACTCTCTGTCGGGGGCGTCTCTCGTTCGAATCCCGATTCTGTTTTGTCCTACGAGGCTCGTATGGCAGCATTGCATGCCCGAATCAAGGCAAAGGAGGAGGCTGCCCGAGGCGCAGCCCCTTCCCGATAGAGCAGCGGCCACTCGCTGTTCGTCCAGTTCTAGGCGGGCGCGTGCGTGCCCGTGCTGTCAAGCAGCATGTGACATGGTACTATTGCAGTCATGCAGTCATTTAGTCATTGGCACCGTGCTCGTGCCACGTGCGACTTCTACTGCCTGAAGGTCTTCCCTGTGGGCCCGAGGATCTCGACTCGTACGGCATGCCGCTACCACCCGCGTTGTTCATTCGGCGATGACTGCAGCAACTCCCACCCGACAGAGCTGACCGACGAGGCTCTTGCTGCTGAGCATGCGCGCCTTTGCCGCCTCCAGCCTGAGTATGCCGACGCTCAGCCGCTGACCGTGGAGCTCTGGCTGGCTCGGGCTGCCGGCCGCACTGCCCCGGAGGTACATGCCTTGACTGGGCTAGCCAATGCTCCTGCGTTTGACGCTGGTGCCAGTGCGCATGCTGCTCTCCAAACTGCTCCGCCATCAGTCACCAAGGTTGAGACTGACGACCTGTCTCTCAACATGTCGGGGCCGCTGCATGAAGGTGGTGGACACCATGGTCTTCAGCCTCACTTGCATGGGGATGTGGAGCCTACTGGACTTCTGGGCCTTTCTGCTGACGATGTTGATGGTGCTGCTGGGGGTCCTGCCGCTGCTGATCACCCTCTCCTTGAGCTTCTTCCTCCACCAGTCGATGCTGCTGGCGGGCTTTCTGTTCATCAGTTTCCTGCTGGGCTTCTGCCTCATGAGAGTTGCGCTGCTGCGGGTCCTGCCGATGCTGGTCATGCTTTCCCTGAGCATCCTCCTCCACCAGACGATGCTGCTGGCGCACCCGCTGTATTTCCACCCCCTGATGGTCTTCAGCCTCACGTCGACGGAGCTGCTGCAGGTCCTGCCGCTGCTGGTCACACTCAGCACACACATGCGCCTCCTGCGGGACATCTTCCTCCACCTGACGGCGCTGGGCGGCCTCCCCCTAAAGGCGCTGCGCTGCTACTCCCTGGGCAACGGCAAGGGCTTCATGGCGCAGACGCTGATGACCAAGGGTGTGATTTGGGTCCCATCGCTGCCAGCACTGCGGAGCAGAGCTTGCGTGATACTGAAGTTGGTGTTCACCTTGATGGGCGTGTGATGCCTGGCGCACGCTTCTTTCGGCATAGCGATCTACTGCAGCCTCGCTCCTGCAGCAAGACTCTCTTCGCTCACGTCGACTTCCTTATCGTGCGCGGCATCACCGACCCGTGCGGCGTCATGGAGGCCGTCTCCTTCTACGCGGCGGGGGCTCCCCCCGCCATCGTCTCTGCCCCTGCGGGCGCGGAGATCGACACAGACACACCGAACTTCACGTCCGATGGGGCGCTTGCAGTGAACACGTTTTCGACCGCCGTCGATGTCACCACCCCCGACCGCTACGCCATGCCCCTGAGAGGCTCAGAGGGTGCGCGGCGCGCGGCTTAGGCGGGAGGAGACTGCACCGTTGGACGCTCGCTCCTCCTCCTCCTCCTCCTCCTCCTCCTCCTCCTCCTCCTCCTCCTCCTCCTCCTTCCTCCCCCTCCTCATTGCTCCTCTCCAGCGACCCAGCTGGCTTTCAGACCGCTGACCCGCGGGCCCGCGATGGCGGTTCCCGCGTTCCCGAGGCGTTTTTGTCCAGGAGCTCGCGGCAGAGTTGCGACGGACGCCCATATTACTGTCAACGCAGGTCGCGGGCCTGACTTGTCCAGCTTGTCGTGGGTCATCCTGGAGGTGCGGGGAAGGTGGAGGGGGGAGGAGAAGGATGCTGATACTAACACACACGCGCACACAATATATATATATATATATGTTTGCGGGTCGGGCTGCGTGGAGCGATCGTCTTCACACGTGATAGTAGATTCCAGTTGTCGATCCTGTTTTTCCCACCGCGTTGGTTGCGTTGTGCGCTGCGGTAGTTGACCCAGCCCACAGGTATCCCGCATAATGGGAAACACAATGTTCAGGCGATCGCTTGTACACGCGATCGTATATGTTAAGCTGTCGACCTTGTTTTTCCCTCCACGTTGGTTGCGCTGTGCGCTGCGGTAGTTGATCCAGTCCACAGGTATCCCACATGATGGGGAACACAATGTTCAGGCGCTCGCAATCGGCACGATCATCGCAAGTGGTAGCCTTCGAATGCAGGTGCCTGCGTTGCATTGCATGTCGCCGGCTGGCCAAAGGCCATTCGATGCAATTGCTAGTTAATTTAGCTCGAACTCGGGTTCCCGCTCTGTCGGCCAATGACAGACGTGTTGCCGAGGGCAGCTCTTTCAATGCGAGCACAATTCTCGCATTGTGTTATAATTACCGTGTCCAAGAGGCCGACGCGGATTTGCTCCCTTTGCATGCACCATGTGCATTTACGGATGAAGTATTGCGAGATGCGAGGAGCGATCGCCTTCACACGTGATAATATCTTCCAGTTGTCGATCCTGTTGTTCCTCCGCGTTGGTTGCGCTGTGCGCTGCGGTAGTTGATCCAGCCCACAGGTATTCCGCATGATGGTGAACACAATGTTCAGGCGATCGTTTCTACACGTGATCGTATATTTATGCTGTCGCCCTTGTTTTTCCCTCCACGTTGGTTGCGCTGTGCGCTGCGGTAGTTGATCCAGCCCACAGTTATCCCGCATGATGGGGAACACACTGTTCAGACGATCGTTTCTACACGTGATCGTATATTCAAGCTGTCGGCCTTGTTTTTCCCTCCACGTTGGTTGCGCTATGCGCTGCGGTAGTTGATGCAGTCTAGCATGATGGGGGACACAATGCTCAGGCGATCGTTTCTACACGTGATCGTATATTTAAGTTGTCGACTTTGTTTTTCCCTCCACGTTGGTTGCGCTGTGCGCTGCGGTAGTTGATCCAGTCCACAGGTATCCCGCATGATGGGGAACACAATGTTCAGGCGCTCGCAATCGGAATGAGATTCGCAAGTGCTATCCTTCGAATGCAGGTGCCTGCCTTGCATCTCCTGTCGCCGGCCGGCCAGAGGCCATGTGATGCTTTTGCTTATTTATGTAAAAGGGCTCCGTTCTGTAGCCGATTACAGACGTTTTACCGAGGGCCTCTCCTTGAATGCGAGCACAGGTCTATCATTTTTCATAATTACCGTGTCCAAGAGGCCGACGCGGATTTGTTCCTTATGCAAACAAAAGAAGAAAGGCTCCCTACAGGGCTCGCAGACGGCCCAAGAGAGCCCCAAGAAGGCCCAAGAGGCCCCCACGACAGCCCATGAAGGCCCCAGGATGGCCCCAAGAGGGGGCCTAGAGGGGATTCCCGAATGGATATCTCAAGCCTTTGGCCCCAAAATGCCCCGAGGAGGCTCCAGGAAGCCCCCAAGAAGCCCCTGAGAGGCCCAAAGAAGCTCCGAAGAGGCCTCCAGGAAGCCCCAAGGGGCCCCCCAAAGGCCCCCTAAGAGGGCCTCAAGAGGCAACAATGGCCCCGTTCCCGTCGGAAAACGTGTCTGTTTAGAAGATTCGTCGTTGGAGCTTTCAGAGCATCCAAGGCGGCCCGCGGGGCCTCCAATATCGCCCCAAGACGGCCCAAGAGGCTCCTTACATGGCTCCAGGACGGCCCGAGGGAGCCTCCAGGAAAGCCCAAGAGGCTTTCCCGCTGCCTCGTTTCCCTTCTTCCTTCCTCCTAGTTTCTCCTTCACGCCTGGTCAACGTTTTGGCATCTCGAGGGCTTCCCCTGAGCTCTTGGGGGGGACTCTTGGAGGCCTCTTGGGGCGATCTTGGGTGCCCTTGGAGGCCTCCAGGCCCAACTGTTAAAAAAGGCAATTCCCTCAAATCCGTTTTTTGTTTCAAAGTCGACCTACCTCTCCGTTCTCCCCTGTCCCAGGCTTTGGCGTGCCCCCGAATGCGTTTCCGTGTTCCCCATCCCTCGTTGTCAGTTCTTGTTGTTCTCTCTCTTGTTGCTGGTTCTTCTCCGTCTCCCGTTCCGCATTTTATTCCTTCTCCTTCCTCCTCCCAGCTGCGTCATTTTCCTTCCTCCCTCCTCCCCGGCTTTCCTTTACGCCTTCCCCTCTCGGCCTTACTCATGCGTTTCCGTTTCCCCATTTCCTCATCAGTATCTTGAATTTTTCCTCCTTCCGCCGCCCTCATCCAGCACCCTGCCCCCAGTAGTAGGAGACCCAGCTTGAAATCAAAGGGAATTCCTTCAAACCCATTTGTTCAAGGTGGCTTCTACATTGCTCCCAAGTGCGTTTCCGTTTTCCCCGTCCGTTCTTGTTGATAGTTCCATTGTTTTTGGGTATTCTCCGTCTCCCATTCCATATCCTTCTCCCTCTCCTCCCTCCCCCCCGCTGCGTCATTTTCCCTCCTCCTTTTTCCTCCTCATCTCTTCTTCACGCCTTCCTCTCTCCGCCTCCCTCATGCTTGTTCGTCATTCCAACGCGCCAAGACGGCCCAAGACAGCACCAAGACAGCCCAAGAGTTACCCGCGACGGCCCGAATACGATCCAAGAGAGCGCCAAGACGGCCCAAGATGCCGCCACGACGGCCCAAGAGGTCTTCAAGACGGCCCCAAAACATGGGCAGCAGCGGGGATCTAAACCGACATTTCAAGCCAGATGCCAAGAGCCCCGGGGAGGCCTCCGAAACGGCCCCCACGAGTCCTAAGAGGCCACCAGGCGACCCCCAACAAAAACCGGAGACGCCCCACCCCCAAGAAACCCCCAAGAGCCCTTCAAGAACGTCCCCCAAAGGCATCCCCAAAAAGACTTCCAGCATGGTTTTGCCAGGGTCCTAGGGGTTCTCGGGCATCCCCCATTAGGCTGCCCTGGGTCCTCCTTTTGGATGCCCTGCGCGAATTCCTGGAGCCTCATTCAGCGCCTCCTGCAGCATCCACCAGGAAGTACGCTCTCCTATGGTGACCCTTGCGGAACGATGTCCATCCTCATCCGATCTTGTGTGGTTGGCTTGCACTGCGCTAGAACCTGAGCGCGCGCGAAGCGCGTGTGGTTGTAGCCCATACGCATACATACTAGGCTACAGGGGGGGTGGGGGGGGCATGCCAGCTGCCTCGCGTCGCCATGCCTTGGCCTCGGGGAGCCGTCCCGGGAGGGGCCCAGAGCGGCCCCCGCCCGCCAAAACAGGAACCCGAGACGCCCAAGACAGCCCAAGATGCCTTCAAGACGCCCCAAGGAACCGCCGAAAATCTGCCCAAGAGGCCCCAAGGTCCGAATTCCGTGTGCTTTGCCAAGATTCATTGGCTTGCGCCGCACCGCCGACCCCTTGGGGCGGCAGCAAGAGTGAAAGACGGAGTTCGTGGAACGCGCGCGATCGCTGGGCAATCTTGGGGCTTCGGCCTGTCCTACGTAGCGTGTGGGGTTCAAGGAGGGGCCTTGTAAGGGATTGTTTTGAAATTGCTCGTGGTATTATGTGGGTTTCTTGGGGCCTTCACGGGGCCTGTCCGAGGCCTCCTTTTACACCCCCTGGATGGGCTCGGGGATCGTTGAGACCCAGCTGGGGGTGCGTCCGGCCAGAAGTTCGTGAGTGGACCCAGTTGTGTCGACGAGGAGCTTCCTAAAGGCCCAGAGGGGGCGGAGAGCGCCCAATAACTAGGAGTCTCATGCCTCGAGCCTCGATCCACCCCGTGTTCATTCTTTTTGCGAAGGGGTGGCACCGGCCAGGGAGGTCGATCCTCATCCCGGACCCTCGGTGGAGGTCCCGGGCACTGAAAACGGTTCCTGGAGGCTGCAATCGAGGAGATGCCCCGTGTGGGCGAAAAGAGCACGAACATCTGTGAGACATCGGCGGCGACGACGAAATCTTTTTTTTGTTTTTCTCGTCTTCCTCCTCTTCCTTCTCCTCGTCCTTCTCCTCTTCTTCTTCTCGATCGAGGTAGATGCCCGCGGCAGTTCCGGCTGCCTTTCCAGAGATGTTTGTTTGAACAGTTTTTGCCTTGGATCGGTTCCGGTCTCCAGGGGCCGCTGCTGGGCCCCCGTACTTTCGAAACCGGACGGACCTGGGGCGAGAAATTGCATCAGCGGACCCGCGGCAAGGCTCGGGGAACGAATTTGTGCGGAGTAGCCCGTCGGACTCGGGAGATTTGTTGTGGGTGGGGGGGGGGTCCGGGCCCCTCCCCTGTCGCCGCGGCCGGATGCATTTGGGAAAACGATTGCGATTGGATTCCGGGAGGGGCCCAGGGGGCCCATGGTGAACGATTGCGTGGGGGAAAGAGGAGAATTTTGTTGCAGAGTTCTAGTTGTTTTCAGTTTTTCCGTGGTTTTGTTGTCGAAGGGCCGCCTCTGGGTCCCGGGGTCATTCGGGGGCATTGTGTATCCCCGTCAGGGCCTCTTGGGTGCATTTAGGCACCCTATCATGTTTTCTCGGGGCGAAGTGCTCGAATTCTCCCTTCGGGTTTCCCCTCGGGCCCTTTTCGCGGGGCCGTCCTGGGGCTCTCCCCGGTGGCCTCGGGGGCCCTGTCGGGGCCCGCTTGTGCCGTGAGCCTTCGTGGGGGCGTGCGGGGGCCTTCGGGTTGATTTGAGTGGCTTCTTGGGCAAGGGCTCCCTCGAGGGCGCGAAGTTATTCGCGCTTCGCGGTCCTCGTTCCTCCTCCCCCTCCTCCTCGTCCTCCTATTCTCCCTTTGGGAGGGCGGCGCGAGAGCGCGAAGTTATTCGCGCTTCGCGCTTCGCGGAGCGCGAAGCGCGAAGTTGGGAGCCCTAGCTTGGGCTGCTGTGAGGCGCGTGACAGGCCAAGAAGCGAAAGTGCAAAGCTTGGGCGTTTCCCTGAGGGAAGGGGCCGAGGTCTGGTTCTGTCAGGCCTCTCGGGACGCGTCCCGGTGGCGTGCTGGGGCGTCTAGGGAGCCTCGGGGTCAGGGGTCAGCCGGAGGCAGTGGCGGGCGTCCGGGAGCGATCTCCGCGCGAGTCGTAACTCGCGCTCTGGAGCCGTCGATGGAGCCCCTTGGGGCCGTCCTGGGGCTCTGCTCGGTGGCTGCGGGGGCCCTCTTGGGGACCTTTTGGGCCGTCTGGGAGCCTTCTTGGAAGCATATAGGGGTTTCTTTGAATTGATTTGGGAGTTTCTTGGGTTGCTGTGGGCCTCGTGAAAGGCCAAGAAGCGAATGTGCTAAACTTGAGCATTTCCCTGAGGAGACGGGCCGATGTTTGCTCGTGGGGGGGAATCTTGGGCAGCGTCCTGGTCGCGTGTTGGGGCGTGCAAGGGGTCGCAGGGGCCACGTGAAAGGCCAAGAGGCGAACGTGCTGGAAATATGTGCTTCCCATCGAGAATGCGACGATTGTTGCTTCTGGAAGGTTTCTGGGGAAACCTCTGGGCAGCGTCTTGAGGCGTCTGGGGGGCCTGTAGGGCTGTCGGGAGGCAATGTTGGACGACTTGGGGCACTGATGAACGACCTGGGCCGACCAGGAGGCTTTTTATTCAGAACCCTCTTGGCCCGTTTTGGGGCCCTTTAGGGGCCGTCCTGCGGCTCTCCAAGCCCGTTGCTATGGTTTCTGGGGCCTTCGTGGGGCGCCCGGAGGCCCTTTTGGAACCCTCTTGAAAGCTTCTTGGGGGTCGATGTTGGATGCTTCTTGGGCCGTTGTAGGCCTCGTGGAAGCCCAAGAGGCGAATGTGCTGAAAATGTATGTTTTCCTTGGGGCATGGGACGCTTCTGGCGGCCCTCTTGGAGCGCCTCGTGGACGCGTTTTCAAACGTCTTAGGGGCCTATGGGGCCGTCTGGAGGCAATCTTGGGCGGTTTGGACTGAATCGTCCCCCGCGTGGGCCGTCTGGGCAGCCTTTGGGGACCCTGTTGGAGTGTTTTGGAGCCCTCTTGGGACCGTCCTGCAGCTCTCCCGGGCCGTTGCTATGGTTTCTGGAGCCTTCGTGAATCGCTTTGAAGCCGCCGTGGGGCCGTTTTGGGAGCCTCTTGGGTTTCGGGGGGTCGATTTTGGAGGCTTCTTGGGCCGATGTGGGCCGCGTGGAAGCCCAAAAGGCGCATGTGCTGAACATGTATGTCTTCCCTTGGGAATGGGACGGTTTTTGCTTCTGGAGGGCGGCACCGCCCGCATGCGTCCGCCACCACCCAACACGGCCCTTGCTCCTTGCGTTTCACCCATCCACTACAGCGCTTCGTGGCCCCATAGGGAGCGCCACCGAGGAAGGTATTCACAACTGCGGTACTCACAATTGCATATGGTTGGGTCCTTCGCCAGGCTAATTCTTTCTCAAAAGTCTTGGGGACTGATGGGGCCGTCTGGAGACAATCTTCGGCGTTTTGGAACGACCTTTCGTCGAATCGTAGCTCTCTTGGACCGTTCCAGGATCCTTTTGAACCTTTTTGGGCCTGTTTTGGGCCTCCTGAGGCTCCAAGTGTTCGGCCGAGACCTTCGCCCCCCACCCATCCACCCTCCAAACCGGCCGGACCGGGCCCCTGGGGGAGAGATTTGGGAAGGGGGGAGCATCTCACACGCCGTGACCCCAAGGGGTCGGCTGATTTTTGATGGATTTGCACGAGTGCGCGTGTCCAGCTCCGGCACAATCCGAAACGGCCGCAGACGCCTTCGAGTTCGTGTTGGGACGGCCCAGGAAACTCCAACACGGCCCAGAAACAGCCCCAGAGGGCCCCAGACCTCCCGCGAAACCGCTAGCGAACCCCCCAGACCTGCCCAGCACGATCCAGGGAGCCCTTCCTCGCCAAAGTAGGAATCCAAGACGCCCAAGACAGCCCCCAGACAGCCCAAGATGCGGACAAGATTCATGTCCATATCCAGTGCCTTTTGGACTTTTCTGGGAAGCGGCGCCACAAGGCCGAGGCGCACTGGATATGGGTAAAAATCGAGCCTCGAGGGGGCAAATTTGTCCATATCCAGTGCGCCTTGGGTTTCTTGGGAAGGGAGCCCGAAACTCCATACTGCAGTGGATATAGACAGAAGTTCTGCCCGCACAAGGGGCCTTCAAGACGCCCCGAGATCAGGAGGGAAAGAAACACACAGACACAATCAATCGTCGATCCCCTAGAACATATGGGAAAATATGGGAAGTGGGGGGGAAGACAGAAACCCGGAAAATATGGAAAATATGGGGAGTATTTTTGTTTGTGTGTATTCATTTGCGTGTCCTGGGGCCCCTTCACGAGAAGCCGCCGAAGAGCTGCCCAAGCTGCCCCCCAGGGCCGAGACTTCTGGGCACGCCGCGACGGTTCTGGCAGGATCTCCGCGCGTCTTGGCACCGCTCGGACGTGTGCATTCTTCTTTCGGCGAGGACCCTCGAGGAGCATCCTTCGGGGGCGGACAGACCTCCTAACAGTGACGCGTCGATTAGTGAATGGTCCGTTCTCGGTTCTCGAGGGGGCGCCGCGGCCGTTATTTTTCCAGGCTTGCGCCCGCCAGGTTTGGGCCTCAGGTCGTTTTCACTAAACCACGTTTTACTAGAGGGAGGTCTGTCCATCCCCGAATCCTTGATCATGTGGCGAAAAACAAACACGCACGAAACCGAACACACAACACAGGGACTGGACGTCCGAGCGAGGGCGAGGTGTGCGTGTGGTCCGTTCCGGTGGCATCCGGAAGGGCCCCGGACGCTCCGAGACGGCTCAGGAGGCTTCTAACGCGGCCCGAAAGCCGCCCCAGATGGCCTCAAGAGGGCCCCCGAAGCCGCCAACCAGCTCCCCCGAATGCCAAACACGATCCAGGGATGCCCCCCCCGCAGTAGCGACTCCAGATGCCCAAGACAGCTTCGAGGCACCCCATCTGCCTCTAAGACGCCCCAACAAGCCGCTGACAACATGCCCCAAGAGCCCCGAGAGCCGGATCCCATGCATTTTGCGACGGTGTTGAACGATTGTTGACGGGTCCCAAGCTGCCTGAAGTTCGCTCTCGCCATACGGAAAACGGCCCCAGAGGCCTCTAAGACGACCCACGAAGCCGCCGTGAAGCCCCCCAGACCTGTCCAGGACGGTCCCAAGAGCCTCCCCCTCACCCGCCGTGATGCATACGCCGTCATACATTTTATGTTCGGGAAACGAACAATGTCCGCGCGGATTTCTCGGATCGGCGCTGGGGCCCCCTGGCGGCGCCTCTGGCGCCGCCCTTGGCGCGCTCCGCGCGCCAGGGAGGGGGGTCCAGCGCGGATCTAAGAAATCTGCGCGGACCTGCGAGTTTCTATGTTTATGTAATGATTTAATCGCTTCGCTCATTGCGCCGGCCCACATTGTATCGCTGGTGCTATATGTTTGTATGTTCGTGGCGCGCGAGAAGAAGTTGGAGGAGGGGGAGGAGGAGGATGATGAAGAGGGGAGGATGAGGACGAGGAGGCGGTCTCTCGATGGCTTCTTGGAGTATTTTTGGGGCCAACCCTGGTCGTGGACAAGACGCCTCTTTGGGAGGCTTCGTGGGGTCTCTTGGGAGGCCTCTCGGGGGCCTGTTGGAGGTGTTTTTGGGGCCTCCTGGGGCCTCTTCGGGGCCTCTTGGGGCCTCCTAGGGGCCTCTTCGGGCAAAGATGTCGAAATGCCCGTTCGGGTCCCCCGTCTGTGCCCTCTCTTGGAGCCGTCTTGGGGGTGTATTGGGCCGTCTTGGAGGCCTCTTGGGCAGTCTTGGGGCCATCTTGGGCCGTTTGGGGGCCCTCTTGGAGACCTCTCGGGCCGTCTTGGGGCGGTCTTGGAGCGGTCTTGGGGGCCTCTTGGGGCGTCTTGGAGCGTCGGAAGCTGAAAATGCGAGAACGCCAAAAACCTTCAAAAACAAATGGAAAATCAACGATGTTTGCTTCGTGGGGCCCTTTTTGGAGGCCTCTTAGATGCTTCTTGGGCCATCTTGGAGGCCTCTTGGGCCGTCTGGAGGCCATCTTGGGCGTCGTGGAGCGATCTTCGGGCGTCTGGGGCCCCTCTTGGACCATGTTTGGGGCCTCTTGGGGCCCTCTTGGGGCGATCTGGAGCCCTCTTGGGCTCCGAAGCAGAATTCCGGCATCTCTGACCCCTAGTCTGCCGGGGATCGCCCGGGGTACTTTTCGCTCGGGACCCCCAGGGGCCGCCCTGCGCGCGCGAACTAGAAATACTGTTTACTTGTTACCGGAGATCTTAGCACGCCCTGGCCCGTTGGGCCGGCGAATTGTCTCCCCTATGTCTACGCGTTCTGTTGGGAGAGCGTTTTCTTGGGAAGAGAGCCACGTTTTGCTGGGAGAGTGTTCTCCCAGGCAGTTGCGGAAGATCGCCCGCGCACAGAGTAAGTGACATTTGTTGGTGCCCTTGCAGTCCACGGGGGGGGGGGCAGGATCTGTGGGCCGGTGCCGTTGCAGGCACCTGACGGCGAGTGGTTTCTATCCTTCGCATTCGGCCTCACCCATGGCTGGCGGAGGCCTGAGCAGGATGAAGAAAATCATGCTGGTGGGCAGCCTGAGCATAAGCATGTATATGTCTGCATGCATGTAAGTATGTAGGTATGTATGTATGTGTGTGTGTGGGGGGGGGTGCGTTCGGAAACACGCCTGGCCCTGCTCGTCCCAAACCTCCTGGCGACGGCGCGGCTGCCTTGCCGCGAGCCCAGGCCATGCAGACCATCAGGTCGCCGCGGAAGATGGAGGCCCGTGCGGCGTCGTGGGAGGGACAACGTTTCGGGGCGCCTTGTGGGGGTGAGGTCGTGTCGCGCCTCTTTCTCCCCGAGACGGGGATGACGTTCAGGGAGGAGGAGGAGGAGGAGGAGGAGGAGGAGGAGGAGGAGGAGGAGGAGGATGAGGAGGAGGAGGACGAGGAGGGCACTGACAGAGTGCGTCTCATTGACGCCAAGCAGAGGCGTGTGGCACATGTGGTGACGGACTTTCCCCGCAGGACGGGATGAGGGAGGGGAGGGGAGATGGGAGGAGGAGGAGGAGGCGGAGGAGGAGGAGGATGGCAAGGAAGAGGAGGATGAGGAGGAGGAGGAGGGGGAGGAAGAGGAAGCGAGGACGAGGCGGCGGAGTTGGAGTAGGATATCCGCGAGGGTTAGACGGGTAATGAAGAGGTGGAGGAGGCAGAAGGATGATGATGGTGATGATGATGATGCTGATGATGATGATGATGATGAGGATGATGATGATGATGATGATGCTTGTAACGATGATGATACTTATGTTGATGATGCTGATGATGCTAATGTTGGTGATGCTGATGGTGGTGATGATGACGATGATGAGGATGATGTTGTTGTTGATGGTACCGGTGATGCAAATGATGATGCTGATGCTGTAGATGATGATGACGACGATGACGATAAGGTGACGATCATGGTAACGATGGTGATGATGATGACGATGGTGATGGTGATGGTGTTGATGATGCTGATGATGATGATGGTACTGATGATGCTGATGATTATGGTGATGATGCTGATGATGATGATGATGATGATGATGCTGATGCTGATGCTGATGATGATGATGATGATAGTGTTGGTGATGCTGACGATGCTGACGAGTAGGAGGAGGAGGAGGAGGAGGACGACGAGGATGTAGATGGCGCTATGCTGACGATGACGATGACGATGAGGATGATGATGGCGACGACGATGACGCTATGCTGACGACGATGAAGATGGCGATGACGATGATCATGATGATGGTGATGCTGCTGACGATGACGATGACGACGACTATACCGATGATAATGATGATAATACTGGTTAGGGTGAGGATGGGGATGGTGATGTTGATGCTGATGATGAGGCTGCGGATGAGGATCGGGATGGGGATGATGATGATGATGTTGATGATGATGTTGATGATTATGCTGATCATGATGATGTTGATGATGATGATGATGATGTTGATGCTGATGCTGCTGATGATGAAGACGAGGATGAGGATGCTGATGAGGACGAGGATTGGGATGCGTATTTGGATTAAGATCAGGACGGGGATGAGGATGATAATGCGGAGGATTATCATGCTGGTGATGGTGCTGATGATGATGCTGATAATGATGATAACGATTCGGAAGAGGATGAGGATGGTGATGGTGACGGTCATGGTTATGATGATGGTGATGATGATTATGGTGTTGACGATGGTGATGATGGTGGTGATGACGACGGTGGAAATGATGGTGCAGATGGTGATGATGGTGATGATGGTAATGATGATGATGATGATGATGATGATGATGATGATGATGATGATGATGACTATGACTATGACGATGACGATGATGGTGATGATGCCGGCGATAACGATGGTGATGATGATCATGCTGATGATTATGATGATGATGATGATGATGTTGATGATGATGGTGATGATGGTGATGATGAGGATGGTGGTGATGATTCTGATGTTGGTGATCATGATGGCTATGCTGAGGATGCTGCTGATAATGATGATGATGATGATGATGATGATGATGATGATGATGATGATACTGATACTGATACTGATACTGATACTGATACTGATACTGATACTGATACTGATATTGATGATGATGATGCTTTTGATGCTGATGCTGGTGCTGATGCTGCTGCTGATGATGATGATGGTAATGATGACGATGATGACCAAGGCCGGGAAGGAGGAGGAGGAGGAGGAGGAGGAGGAGGAGGAGGAGGAGGAGGAGGAGGAGCGGGAGGAGGGGAAGGAGGGTGCGGAAACTCAAGCCAGGGACGATCATATGAAGGAGGAAAGTAGGGATCCCTCGCCCCAGAGATTCGCGGAGGAGGGCGGGGGAGGGATATCCCAGGAATGTTGAATACCGCTTGGGGCTGATGAGAGTCGACAGTGGGAACTCCGTCGTGAGATACAAACGGGTGGCATTTCGTCACGGATAGAGGTACGGAGTTGTCTTAGAGTATTCGGGGAGGCGTGGGGGGGAACCCAACGGATATGTGCATGACTAGGCGAAGTGTCAAACGCTCTTTCTTGCGAAATGCTAGTGCAGTGGCCAGCGTCCAGTAGACAACCGCTGGGCATCAGCGCAGACGCCATGAGCACATCGCTCGAGAAGTGCTCCGTGCGGGGCACGGGCGCCCCTCGTGGCTGCTGCCTCCCGCGCGCGCAACGTGACAGGCGCCCAAACGCGTCGCGCGCGCCTGGTCCGCCAGTTGCGCCACGTGCGCCCCGTGCGCCAGGTGTTCCAAGTGCGCGACCTGCGTGATACGCTCCCGCCCCCGCCTCCGTCTGGTCAAAAGGCAGCACACAGCAGCAACGCGGGTGGTCAGCCTGGTAGAAGGTGTGCGGGCACCTGCAATCGCGTCGCATAGTCTGTGACAGGGGGGGGGGGTCGGGGCGCCGACTCGTTGTGTTCCCCTCCCCTGCCAGTGTGTCAATGCGAGCTGGCGGTGAGGAGCCCGCGCATGGTCCAGTGCCGCAGTCTGCCTCTCTTTATGTTTCCCCCGGGGAATCGCATACACATGAGCGTTCAGAGGTCCGCTCGGATTTCTTGGATGGCGCTGGACTCCCCCCCGCAGCGCCTCCGGTGCCGCCCCTGTCGTGCTCCGCGCCGACCCAAGAAATTCGCACGGACCTCCGAGAATTGATGTTTTGTTTATGCAGATATGTTCTTCTAGCGTTTCTGCTCCCTTCCTCGCGGCCTCGCTGTCTCTGCGGTCCCTCTTTGCCTGTTTCTGCCCTGGGTACTGCTGGGCGCGCGGTTGCCCGCATCTTGCTGCCCCCCTGAGAGGTCCAGCGGGGTCGGGGGCCCACGCGGAGGAGAAGGGGAAGGAGGATGAAGATGATGATGATGATGATGATGAGGAGGAGGAGGAGGAGGAGGAGGAGGAGGAGAAGGAGGAGGAGGAGGAGGAGGGGGGAGGAGGGGAGGAGGAGGAGGAGAAGGAGGAGGAGGAGGAGGGGAGGAGGAGGAGGGGGACGGGGGAGGGGAAGGAGGAAGGAGGAGGAGAAGGAGGAGGAAGAGGAGGAGTAGGAGGAGGGGAAGGATGTCGGAGGACGGAGGACGGAGGACAGAAGACGGAGGACGGAGCACGGAGCACGGAGGAGGGAGGAGGGAGGACGGAGGAGAGGTGGAGGGAGGAGGAGGAGGGAAGAGGGGGATAGGGGAGGGGGAGGGGGTGGGGGAGGGGTTGGGGGAGGAGGAGGAGGAGGAGGGAGTGGGGGGGGGAGGAGGAGGAGGAGGAGGAGGAGGAGGAGGGAGGAGGGGAGGAGGAGGAGGAAGGGAGGAGGAGGAGGAGGAGGAGGAGGAGGAGGGAGGAGGAGGGAGGTGGGGGGGGGGAGGAGAGGAGGAGGAGGAGGGAGGAGGAGGAGGAGGAGGAGGAGGAGGAGGAGGAGGAGGAGGAGGAGGAGGAGGAGGAGGAGGAGGAGGAGGAGGAGGAGGAGGAGGAGGAGTGGGAGAAGGAGGAGGAGGAGAGGAGGAGGAGGGAGGGAGGAGGAAGAGGAGAGAGGAGGAGGAGGGGAAGGATAAGGAGGAAGGAAGACGGAGGACGGAGGTCGGAGGAGGAGGACGGAGGACGGAGGACGGAGGAGGAGGAGGGAGGAGGGGGATGGGGAGGGGGGAGGGGGTGGGGGAGGAGGAGGGGGAGGGGGAGGGGGAGGGGGAGGGGGAGAGGCAGGGGGAGGGGGAGGAGGGGGAGGAGAGGAGGAGGAGGAGAAGGAGGAGGAGAGGAGGAGGAGGAGGAGGAGGACGAGGAGGAGGAGGAGGAGGAGGAGGAGGAGAAATAGGAGGACAAGGAGACCTCGCCTTTCCCTGGGTGCTGCCAGCCGCACAGCTGTTGCTGCGCCCGCGCGAGGTCCAGCGGATCACTCTGCTGCTCGGGGCCAACGGGAGCTCGCCCTCACGGGTTGCTGTCAGGCGCGCAGATGTCGCCACTCTGCTGCGCCCGCGCGAGGTCCAGCGGAACCATACGCGGCTCCAGGGAGGCACTGCGACACTGCCCTCCCTGGGCGACGCCAGGCGCGCAGCTGTCGCCACACTTGCTGCGCCCCTGAGAGGCCCATCGCCGTGCAGTGCTGCTTGACTGCCATGCGCGCGCACGTCGCCACGTTGCTGCGCCCGCGCGAGGTCCAGCGGAACAATACGCTAGCCCAGCGAGACATGACCTTTCCTGGATATAACGCCAGGCGCAGGCGTGCAACTGTCGCCACGTTGCTGTGCCCATGAGAGGTCCATCGCCGTACAGTGCTACTTGGACCTGGCGAGACCTCGCCCCCCCTGGGTGCTACCAGGCGCGCACATGTCGCCACGTTGCTGCGCCAGCGCGAGGTCTCGCGCAGCGCAGAACTGCTGGACCTAGCGATGCACTGCCCACCCTGGGTGCTGCCAGGCGCACTTCGCTGCTCCCCTGTCCAGCGGAGTTTGGCCCACGCGGATGTAACGGGACCTCGGCTGTCCTGGGTGCTGCGATTCGCGCAAGTGTTGTCGCTTCGTTGCGCCTTTGGGAGGCCCAGCGGAGCGACGCCCCACATAAGGCCAGCGCGACCTCTTCCTCTCTGGGTGCTGCTGGGCGCTGTGCTGTCGCCACCATGCTGCACCCACCGGTAGGGCTCTGGCGAAGTGGCGTCATGGGCCACATGATGCGTTGGGATCATGGAGCCCAAGGTAGCTTCCGTGAGGGTGCGCATGGCCTCTCGCTGGACGGCCCATTGATACTGCCGCCTGCTGCGCGTGGGTTGGGCACGTCTCTGGGTACAGGAGGAGGAGGAGGAGAAGGAGGAGGAGGAGGGATGGCGGGGGATTTGGGATCATCGGCCCAAGTCCGCGTCGGCTCGAGGTGGGGACGGGCTGCTGACTGGCAAGGGGCA
>CAUYUJ010020934.1:49929-52429 GCA_963575745.1 Prorocentrum cordatum | reverse complement strand
GTTTTGGTGCACCCCATCACACGGTTCGTGGCCCCGTAGGGGGCTCCACCGAAGGCCCCAGTGGCAGGGTCCACATGGTGGCGCCGCCCCATTTTGGCGCACCCCTCACACGGTCCGTGGCCCTGTAGGGAGCTCCACCGAAGGCCCCAGTGGCAGGGTTCACATGGCGGCGCCGCCCCATGTTGGCGCACCCCTTGCACGGTTCGTGTCCCCATCGGGAGCTCCACCAAAGGCTTGATTGGCAGGGTCCGCATGTCGGCGCCGCCCCATGTCGGCGCACCCCTCACACGGTTCGTGGGCCCCTTTGGGAGCTCCACCGAAGGCCCCAGTGGCAGGGTCCGCATGGCGGCGCCGCCCCATTTTGGCGCACCCCTCGCACGGTTCGTGGCCCTGTAGGGAGCTCCACTGGAGGCCCCTGTGGCAGGGTCCGCATGGCGGCGCCGACCCACTCTGGCGCACACCTCACACGGTCCGTGGCCCCATAGGGAGCTCCACCGAAGTCCCTAGTGGCAGGGTCCACATGGCGGCGCCGCCCCATTCTGGCGCATCCCTCACACAGTTCGTGGCCTCATTGGGAGCTCCACCGAAGGCCCTCTTGCAGAGTCCGCATGGCGGTGCCGCCCCCTTTTTGCGCACCCATCATACGGGCCGCGGCCCCATAGGGAGCTCCACCGAAATCGGTACCCACAACGCGTCATTCACAACTGCGCATGGTCGGGTCCTTCGCCAGGATATATATATATATATATATATATATATATAGATATATTTGTTCTTCGGGGGTGGATGGAAACCCCACCCTGACACGTCGACTGGTGAACTGTCCAGTTTCGGTTCTCGAGAGGGCGCCGCGGCCGTCATTCTCCAGGCTTGCGCCCGCCAGGTTTAGGCCCCAGGCCGTTTTCACTAACCCACGTTGTACTGAAGGGGGCTCTGTCCATCCTGCGCCTCCTCTCCTCCTCCTCCTCCTCCTCCTCCTCCTCCTCCTCCTCCTCCTCCTCCTCCTCCTCCTCCTCCTCCTCCTCGTCCTCGCCCTCCTCCTCCTCCTCCTCCTCACGGTTGTCTGAAGGGGGCTCTGTCCATCCCCGATTTCTCCTTCTGGCACATCCTCCTGGCCCCACCCTCGTCCGCGCGCGTGCCTCGGACCATGGGTTGCTGCCCCGCCTACTGCGAAGTCGGGCCTGTCCCCCAACGGGGGGAATATTCGACAACCGTCCAAACATAGTACGGGGCCTACTTTTGGATTATCTCTTGTCCATTTTGGTGTATGTTTTGGCTATCTTTTTTTTGTTCCTCCAAACTCCCCCTGTAGGAGGACAGGCCCGACTTGAGCCTATGGCTTGCCCCCCTTTCCTGGACCGCGCCTCGACGAACCGGCGGCCCGGCAGGCGGAGGGCACCGTGTTCCAGGAGATCGCCTGCGGTGGCCCGGCCGGGGGGGGGGGAAACGGCGCGGGGCCCCCCGCCGCCAGTCGGGGGCGGCCAAGAGGGGGGGGATGACTAGGGGGCGCTGAAGAAGGAACCCTTTTCGTTGGGGAGGGGCTTCGTGTTCCTTCGTTGCCTCACATTTTGCCCCAGTTTTACCTTCTTGGTTTTTCGATGGGAAGTCGAAGTTCAACTTCTGGAGAAAAGGGGCCTCGCTCCCTATCTAGGGTTCCTTAGGTCAACGCACCGACGCTAGAGGGGGGGGAGGGATATCATGGCGGGGGCCATGGTATCTTCCCAGATTTCGTGGCCCCTCTTCTTATCTCAATACGTTCCCTGGACCCCCCCTGGTCCGCGCACCCCGCCCCTCTTGGACGCCCCCCTGTTGGACGTTCTCGAGCTAGGAGTTTCGGACTCGTTTTGTTTAATGGGTCTTGTCAGCGTTCGGGCCGGCCGAGTACCTTCAGGTGATGCCCGTGAGGCAAGAGAAGTGGTTTGTCTCATCGTGGCCCTGAGGCGGCAGTTTTACGGCTGATTGGTCAGGTCACTCAAGCAAGTGAAGCAAATCTGTTTCAGCCCAGCGTTGACCTGTTTGGTTGTCCATCATCCTGAGTGGGGTTTCTGTTCTCCAAGAACACCCTCTCCTCCTTCCCCTCCTCCTCCACCTCCCACCTCTGCCTCCCCCCTCCCCACCTCCACCTCCCACCTCTGCCTTCCCCACCTCTGCCTCTACCACGACCACTATCATTACCGTTACCACTACCATTACTACTACTGCGATTCTTACGAATGGTAGTATTACTACTACGACTGCTGCTTGTACTGCTGCTACTGCGGCTATTATGAATACCGACTACTATCACTACTACTACTACTACTACTACTACTACTACTACTACTACTACTACTACTACTACTACTACTACTACTACTACTACTTACTATTACTTACTACTACTACTACTACTACTTCTACTACTACTACTACTACTACTACTACTACTACTACTACTACTACTACTACTACTACTACTACTACTACTACTACTACTACTACTACTACTACTACTACTACT
>CAUYUJ010020934.1:0-49829 GCA_963575745.1 Prorocentrum cordatum | reverse complement strand
CTCTTCCTCCTCCTCCTCCTCCTCTTCCTCCAATCGGCTCTCTCCTCATCATCCTCCTCCGCCTCCTCGCTCACGGCTCGGCTGCTTCGGTGACCAGCGCTTTGCTGATCACGCTGGGGGCTGCCAGCTCACCCAGTCAACTTATGTAGTACACGCCCACACTGGGGAGGCCAGAGGCCTTCATGTCGCCCCGGGCTCTTGCACAGAACGGCGCCAGCGGCCCGCAGCCGGCGGCGCCGCGCTCCCACTCGGCTGCTTCGGCGACTGACGCTTTGCTGATCATGCTGGGGCCTGCCAGCTCACCCAGTCGGCTTAGTGCACGAACATCGGGCGGGGCTGGGACTACGACGATGACAAATCCGTCCCAGAGCGTTCAGAGCGTTTCGGAACGCTCTGGGAAGGCCGCTGCGCCCGCGACATCCTCCAGGGCTGTCGGATCCCAACGATTCTCGATTCATCCACGCCCGATTTTATCTTCGTCCTGGCTTCGTCTTAGAACACACTTTTCTCCAACGCGCCATTGGGTCACAGCCAGCGGTGAACAGTCCAGCAGAGAAGCATTGGAATGTGGGCGCATGCGAAACTCAAACATTCCCAGCGAGGGCCGGATAAAGCCGACCGCTGAGCTGTGGGGTGCAGGTGATGCAGGGCAATCGTTACGGCCACATTGGACAGGGAGAGTGGCAGAGGAAAGAGGGCCGACGGCAAGCCCGCGGGTGTCCTCCCCTCTCCACACACATACACCTCCCTCTCTCGTCTCGTCGCCTCCCTTCCCTCACCTTCTCCTCTCCCCTCCTTACCCATCCATTCCCCAATGTCTGTCCTTCACCCTCTTCCATCCCTCTCTCGTTCCTCTCCCCTCTCTCGTTCCTCCCTAGCTCCTTCGTCCTCCTTCTCCCCCTCCCTCCTCCGCCTCTTCCACTTCTTCCTCCTCCTCCTCCTCCTCCGCCTCCTCCTCCTCCTCCTCCTCCTCCTCCTCTCGCTGCCTGTCCCTGTAACTCCCCGCTTCCCCTCCGCGGCCTGCTGCTCCGCCCTGCTCCTTCTGCCACCCCTCGCCGCGCAGCACAGGACAGGGGCCCTGGAGTCTGCTCCCTGCCTTCGCGCTCCCGGGGCCCTCCATGGACCCCGTGATCACTGTTCAGGATTATTCGGCCACGCGCAAGGGGGGGGGGTAGGGGGAGGGGGGAAGGCTTCTCAGAAGCGCACCCCTTCTCAGAAGGCGCGGGCGCCGCCCCCTCGAGGAGGCTTGTGGCTGCTTCCTAGCAGCTGCTCCTGGCGTGCCTCTAAGAAGCAGGTGGTTTGCCTCTAAGAAGCAGTTCGGTCCTTCTAGAAACTGCTGCTTATGTTCTTCTACGAAGCGGCGCGCCCCTGGCTTCTTAGAATGGCGGCTGGCGCCTTCTAAGAGGCAGCCGCCTTCTAAGATGCCATCCCCCCTCCCCCTACCCCCTTGTTCGCGCCGACACATTACAGTGGAGGCCCATGTCAAGAAACACCTTGCTTGCCTCCAGGGTGCCCTGTTTGTTTTGGGTTTCGATGGTTTTGCTATGGAAGGCGTGACTCTCCCACACGAAGGATCGATGGACGTCCTGGGGTCTTAGGGTTGGGTTCCTTGTGGAAGGCTTCTTGTGGACTGGCCGCCTCCACTGTATCATCATTCTCTCTGTGTTCCATCTCCCCGGCAGGTGGGTACCACATGCTGGCAATCGACAAGGACAGCAGGCTGTGGACCTGGGGCCAGGCGCAACGCTGCGCTCGGGTGTGTGTGTGGGGGGTCCAGGTCGCGCTCCTCAGGCATTGCTCGCTCTCCTCCCCTCTGTCCTCCTTCCCTCCTTGCTCCATCTCCTCCTTTTCCTCGTCCTCATCCTCCCTCTCTCCCCTCCCTGCTTCTTCTTCTTCTTCTTCTCCTACTCCGCCTCCTTCCTGTTCCTTCTCCTCTCATCTAACTCCCAACAAACATTGTCCCAACGCAAGGGACGAGACTTCCATTCACTGCCTTGCAATCACTCACGGACGAGGCTTCCGCCCACGTCCTCAGCATTCAGGCCACAATATTCCAACAGTGGCGATGATTCCAGTGCTTGTATGACTCCCTCAGACTAGACGTACATTGGGGACCCCATTTGCAGGGGTTCCCACACGACATGCGCTTGTAATTCACTGACAGACGAGTTTCCCGCTCGAGACCGCAGGTGCTAACTCAGCGTCGACTCGCGCTGATGAAGCGTCGATTCGAGGCGAGTCGCTTCGATTCGCAAGAGTCGGCAACATGACGTGGGAGGACAGTGGGGGGGCCCATACGGAGGGAATCCCGCTCGAGACGTGCTTGCAATTCACTCACAGACGAGGTTCTCGCTCGAGACTTCCTCCAAATATGTGTATGAGTGTATGATTGTGTTTGTGAGGGTACCCGTCGGTCGTTGAAAGTACGTACTACCCCGCGGATGCGGATAAGAGTGAGGGGGGTGGTGGGGACGTTGGCAGTCTGCGAAACCTGGAGAAGCCCGCCGCACGCGCAAAACAATCATAACTGTTCTATACAACGAGCCCGCCGCGACCTCGATTTATTCGTTAAACCAATGTGGGTAGGACGCGGGTGGGTCTCAAATTGATCGCAAATGGGTCGCGGGTGGGTCGTTGCTGGGTCGCGGGTGGGTCGCGGGTGGGTTGTGGGGTGGGTCGCGCGGGGGTCGCAGGTGGGTCGCGGGGTGGTTCGCGGGTGGGTCGCGGGTTGGGTTGCAAATGGGTCGCAAATGGGTCTCGGGTGGGTCGCGGGAGAGTCATTGTTGGGTCGTGGGCGGGTCGCGGGTGGGTCGCGGGGTGGGTCGCGGGGTGGGTCGCGGGAGGGTCGCAAGTGGGTCGCGGGTGGGTCGCGGGGTGGGTCGCGGGTGTGTCGCGGGTTGGGTCGCGGGTGCGTCGCGGAGTGGGTCGCGGGGTGGTCGCGGGGTGGGTCGCGGGGTGGGTCGCAGGTGGGTCGCGGGTGGGACGACGACAACAACAACAGCAACAACAACACCAACAGCAACAACAGCAAGAATAACAGCAACGCAACAAGCATAATTCTCACCACGGATACCCACATCAGCCACGCACCCAGGGACAATGAATGACCGTTCGGCCCCCTCACTCTGATGATTTCTTGAATTCCCAAATTCCAATCTACTTCTAGCGCCTTCCTACCTCAATAATCGATATGATTTGGCTGTGTTTGTTTTATTTCTCTGGGAGGGCCTGAACCCAATCTACTTTATCCGCCTTCCTACTTCATGTTTTTACCTACTTCTTACGACCGACATGTACTGATGAACAGTCGCCCCACTTGAGACATGAGGGACAGTTGTGTAGTCATAAGTTTCCTGAGGTCCCCGCGCCCATCGAGACCAAATCAGTCCTTCAGGACTGGACCGCCGCCCGATATCCTCGCTCACCGAGAGCTCCGGTGCCGCTGTGATGATCGCACGCCTTGATGGTTTTGAGGCGGCACACCTTCCTTGCACGCACTCAGTCTCGAAGTGCAGCACGCTCCGCGGTAGGCGGTAGGCCAGGAGCTTCTTCCAATGTGGCCGTGCACTCGAGAGCACTGGTTGGAGCACCGGTTTCAGTCCTCTGGATATTTGGGCTCTCGCGCGCTCTGTCGTTCTGGAGCCTTTTTTTTGCATCCTCTCGCGAGAGCGGCCCTCATTGGGGGGGTCGGCAACGTCACGATTCGCGCCAGCGCCGTGTGGGAATGAGGTACCCCTAGCCATCTCGTGGCGGCGCTGGCGCGAATCGCGATGTATTTGGGGTGGGGGGTGGGTGAGGGGAGGGGGCGTCCCCGTCAGCGGGCTACGCCGGGAATCGCAAAAGATAACTCGCTCCTGCTCCGCCCTGTTTGTCTTTTCGGCCTCATGGCATTCCGTTCCCACGAAGACCCCCCAAGAGCCGCCTCCTAACCTCCTCCCCCTCGCATGGACGCGGGAGAGCCTGACCACAAATCCGAGGCGAGAATTTAACCATATGCACCGCCTGGAGGGTCAGTTTTCGGAGCCTCGGCAGGCGGTGGATGTGGACATATTCGGGCCCCCGGGGGCCGAACTATATATCCATATATCCACCGCCCGCTGGGGCACCAGGACGTCGGTTCCCAGGCGGTGGATATGGATAAATCCCCGCCTCGCAACAAAGACCTGGCACGAGTGCGACTGTGTCTGCTATCCTCTGGCGCGTGGCGGTCGTTGCCCAGGCCAAACACCTTCGGGTAGCTGTAACGGTTGTACGTATGGGGGGGGGGGCACGCTTGGAACCCCCCCTCGTGCACGCTGGCACTCGCGCGCGCACCTTGGCGATCGCCGCTCACCCCCAGCGCCGACTTGCCCCAATCCGCCCAAAAGTTGTTGTTACTTTGCCCCCGCCCCCCCCCTCCCCGCCCCGGTGGCGACCGCTACCGGCAGCCATCAAAAACAGCCCTGGTGCACGGGGCAACCGGCCGGCTGTGCGCCTACTAGTGGGCGCGCTGGCGGACGGGAGGGTGGAGGGACGCCCGCCTCCTCGCCGGCGGCGCCTTGAAGGGCCTGTGGGGGAAGCTCGGGCACGGCGACCAGCGCACGATGTACGAGGCTGGCGGCGGGGAGGGGTCGTCGTCGTCCTCCTCGCCCTCGTTCTCCTGTTGTAGGCATCCCGGATATCCTCCTCTTCCTCCTCTTCCTCCCTCCCTTCCCCCTCCTTCTCATCTCCTCCTCTCGGCTCTACCCCTCCTCCTCCTCCTCCTCCTCCTCCTCCTCCTCCTCCCCTCCTCCGTCCTCCTCCGTCCTCCTCCTCCTCCTCCTCATCATCATCAGCATCAGCATCATCATCATCATCAGCATCAGCATCATCATCATCATCATCAGCATCATCATCAGCATCAGCATCATCACCATCAGCATCCATAATCACCATCGTCATCAGCATCATCATCATCATTAGATCTATCATCATATCATCATCATCATCATCATTCATCATCATCATATCATCATCATCATCATCATCATCATCATCATCATCATTCATCATCATCATCATCATCATCATCATCATCATCATCATCATCATCATCCCCCTCCTCCCAGCTCCTTCAAGCTTTCGAGCTGCGGGCATTATCGAGCTATCCTCCTCCTCCTCCTCCTCCTCCTCCTCCTCCTCCTCCTCCTCCTCCTCCTCCTCCTCCTCCTCCTCCGCATCGCCCTTCGAGCCTTCGGGGTGCAGTTCTCTGGTGGTTCCGTCCTCCTCGCCCCTCCTCCTCGCAGCCCTTCTCCCCCTGCGCTCCTCCTTTCTGGGGAGGGGAGGGGAAGGGGCCAGGGGAACGGGGATAGGCCATGGGGGAGGAGGATGAGGAGGGTGGCGTGGAGGCCCGCATATACGCGGCGCTCCTCCCTTGTGCGGACGCCTCCGACCCACAGGCCCCACGGGCCCTCGCAGCCAGAAAGGCCCCGCGGGTAGCGCCTACAGGCACTGCCGTTGAGGAGCGCGGATGCCTGCAGGCAGGGAGGGCTTGTAGGCGTGCCTGAAGGCAGTTAAAGGGAGAGTGTCAGTAGGCAGGGAGGTCCTGTAGTCGCGTCGGTCGGACTGGGGGGAGGGGGGGGAGCGCCTACAGGCAGGACAAACGATATAAACACAATAAAACCGTCGCATGGTTCGCCCTGGGGGGGGCGTTCCCCAGTACACATCACTTAACCAGGTCCCACTAAACCCAGTTCTGCCAACGCCCGAGGGCCGCTTCCACATTCTTCAAGATGAGGGTGGCGCAGCTGCGCCAATCCGCGCCTCCGGTGGCGGCCCCAGCGGTGGGCCAGCGAGAGGTCCGCCCCGCTGCCCTGTTGCCTGTTGCCACCGCCCCCGAGGGTGATGGGCCTGCTTTCCACCACCACCACCACCATAAGTTGGAGGGGGGAAGGATGATGATGATGATGATGATGATGATGATGATGATGATGATGATGATGATGATGATGATGATGATGATGATGGTGATGGTGATGGTGATGGTGATGGTGATGGTGATGGTGATGGTGATGATGATGATGATGATGAGATGATGATGATGATGATGATGATGATGATGCTGCTGATGATGATGTGATGCTGATGATGATGATGATGATGATGATGATGATGATGATGATGATGATGATGATGATGATGATGATGATGATGATGATGATGATGATGATGAGGATGATGATGATGATGATGATGATGATGATGATGATGATGATGATGATGATGATGATGATGATGTTGGATGATGATGATGATGATGATGATGATGATGATGATGATGATGATGATGATGATGATGATGATGATGATGATGATGATGATGGATGATGATGATGATGTGATGATGATGATGATGATGATGATGATGATGATGATGATGATGATGATGTGATGATGATGATGATGATGATGATGATGATGATGATGAGATTGATGATTGATGGTGAGGAGGAGGAGGAGGAGGAGGAGGAGGAGGAGGAGGAGGAGGATGGGGAGGAGGAGGAGGAGGAGGAGGAGGAGGAGGAGGAGGAGGAGGAGGAGGAGGAGGAGGAGGAGGCCCCCTTTCCCCCCCAACGTATGGTGGTGGTGGTGGAAAACAGGCCCATCCGAGGGTCCTGGTCGCGGCGCCTGCCCGCGCTGGTGTTCTAGCCAAGCCACGTTGTCGAGCCTCTGGCGTGTCCCTGGGCTGAGGGGCGTGGCCGGGGGCGGCTGCGCTGCCTCGTCGCTGCGAGCCGCTTCGCTGGAGCACGCCCCCGCGGCCCGCCCTGCGAGCCGTCGCGGCTGCGTCCCGGCCTGGCTGCCCCTTCGGCGCCCTCTCCAGGCCAAGGGGTCGGCTGTCGGCCGAGACAAGGGCGGCGGGCCTGATCCATCCGCAGGGCTCCCGAGACCCACAGCCACCCAGGCCCAGGCGGCCACGTCGGACCTCGAGGCGGGGCGACGGGCGACAACCTGTCGAGACGAACAAGAAAACGAGGAGGGTAGGCTGTAGGCCGGGAATGCCTTTAGGCGCGGCGCGACTGCAGGCGAGGAGGGAGGGAGTGCCTATATGCAAGGCGGTCTTTTAGGCGTGCCTGGGGCAGGGAGGGAAGGAGTGCCTGTAGGCAGGGAGTGCCTTTCGGCGCTTCTGTAGGCGAGGAGGGAGGGAGTGTCTATAAGCAGGGAGGGCCTTTAGGCGTGCCATTAGGCAGGGAGGAAGGGAAGAGGGAGGAGGGGGAGGAGGAGGAGGAGGAGGAGGAGGAGGAGAAGGAGGAGGAGGTGTTAACATGCAAGCGTTCAGGTGACTGGGGAGGAATAGTAACCCTGTTACCTTTGGCTCAAGCGTTTAACAGCTGAAGCCACCGAGACTCGCTTCGCCGTGCGGGAGTATAAAGGTGACCGATCATCATCACTGTTACTGGGCTCCGTGCAGAACCCTCCTCGGGGTTTTGCATGGTAGCGGAGCGCGGTTGCCATGGCGGCGGCAGCGGCCGCTGCAGCTAGGCCTGGGCAGGGCGACCCGCCGGTTAACCTCAATGTACCGGCAGACAGAGATGCATGGGTCAATATGGACCCTAATCGCTTCAACGACCTGTGCGAGCAGGCATACCTGAACGGAGACTTCAGTTATGTTCAGACAGCGTTACTTGCAATCATTATGGACTTGCAACGTTCATCAACGAGCGAGTGACACAGGACCGAAGGGAAGTATCGAACGCCGAGACCTTCCAAATGTTACAGAGCGCTCAGAAGACCAACGGCATGTTGTTAACGATAACGAAGAGAAGCGCTGCGCTTGAAAGGGATGCTCGCAGGTTGGTGGAAAGAGTCACCGAGTTGGAGACCAACAGCGAGGTACAAGAGAAGTTGATTGAAAAATTTGGTCAGCTTTCGGAAGCAATCAAAGGAGGAAGTGGAAGCAAGCACGGGAGCGGTAAACCGATAAGCGAGTATAAAGCATTACAGGCGTTAAAGAACTTCAGTGGAGAAAGAGCAAAGTTCAGAGACTGGAACGACAAGTTCTTAAACGCGCTGGCCCAAGTAAAACCGAGTTACCGACCGGCGCTGAAAATGCTGAACAAGAAGTTGGAGACACTCGACGGAGTTGTACCAGAGGAGGATGATGATGACATCATACGCATAATGAACGGTCGATTAACAGCAAGCGAACACTTGAAGGCGAATCCAACTAAACAAGCAGAGGATGACAACAAAGGAGAGTACGAGTTTACCGAGGGAGACAAAACTCAAATGGAGGAAGACTTATGGTACATCCTTAACGAAAAGCTCGAAGGTGCAGAAGCAAGAGGAAAATTGAAGGGACTTATGGATGGTGATGGAGGTATGGTTTGGCAAAAGGTTTACAAGTGGTACTCGGCTGTTACAGGAGCGACCCTGTCCTCAAAGATGACACACGCCATGAACCCTGAGCCGCCCAAGAAAATTACTGATACTGTTACCCGACTTGAGGAGTGGAGTGCATTGGCAGAGAATCTTGAAAAGTATGGTACAGATTACTCACTGCCCCTCCCCTTTAAGGTCACCGCACTCAGGGCAATAATGGTGCTTGCGAACGATTGGTTTAACGAGTGGCAGCAGGCGTGCTGGCGAACGCCCGACGCGCTTAACATTGACTCATTCCAGAAGCTATACTCCAAGCGTGAAGATTGGGCGCGTAAAAAGAAACTCGACTCAGACACCAAGAATAAAGATGCGATGGACATTGGAAATATCAACGAGACGAGTCAAGGGCCCGAAAATGTCTGGGACCAGACAGGATGGGTTGACGAGGGCGGAAATTGGTGGCCAGAAGATGGGTCTTGGAGTTACGGGCCCTGGGCTAATGAGAGTAACAGTGGAGATCATGAAGAAGTCGACGCCGTGAACAAAGGCAAAGGTAAAGGCACAGGCCCCAAAATGTTAAAATTGCGGAGGCATGGGTCATTTAGCCAGGAACTGCACAAAACCTAAACAGTTCACCAAAGGAGGCAAAGGTGGCAAAGGCGGAAAAGGCAAGGCTTACCGGGCCACCTACGGGCCCTACATGAGAGGTAAGATTGGAGGCAAACAAGGTGGTAAAGGGAGTGGCTCGCGGAGTGGAGGTTACGGAGGCCAAGGGCAATTTACCCCCCACAGCGAGCGTGAGTGCTACAAGTGCGGTGCCAAAGGGCATATCGCCGTTAATTGCCCGGGCCCCGAGAAGACCGCCAACGAAGTTGAGCAAGAGAGACCGACGGTGAACGCGGGAAGTGAACAAACCACCTCATTTGGCCAACCGCAACATGTTCTCAGCGTTGAAATGAGGGGTGTAGTGAACGTGCCACCGGACCAACTCACAACTGAGGAGGCTAACGGGCAATGGGCACTGCCCTCATATACCAGAAAGAAAATGGCGCGTAAAGTCGCAGTGGACCTGAGAAGAGCTTACCATGAGCATCAATACAACGGGAACTGCAATCATGTGAATCAATGGGACCAGAGGATAAGTAAAAGTGTAAAACGGGAAAAAAGTTGGCTGGAGAAATGCAGAGAGATCGGGCTAATCGAGATGCGAGACTGTGATCCAGAAATTAACGCGGTGCCACCTCAGAGTACAACGCATGAGACAATTGTGGTCACCGTGGACTCTGGGGCGTACAACACGGTGGGACCCCCTAGAGTAGGCACCTATTTCCCCATTAAACAAACGGATGCGTCAAAGCAGGGAAGACATTACAGCGCAGCAAATGGAACGACGATAAAGAACTACGGGCAGCGAGTGGTCACCGGCAAGAATGAACGTGGAAACGCAGTCAGCATGCCGATTCAGGTAGCGGAAGTCAGCAAAGTTCTGGGATCCGTCAGAGAAATGGTAAACGCTGGAAACAGAGTTGTGTTTGACAAGGATCTTAACGGGAGGTCCCTGAGTCACATCGTGAATAAGGCCGCAGGTAAATGCGCAACCATCCACGAGAAGAACGGCACGTTTCAGTTCAACATCATGGTGCCGAAGGGACCAGTGGAGGCCGTTAATCCCAAGAGTGAAGTGAACGCAGCTGAGGGTTTTGCGCGGCCGGGAACCCTGGAGGCGGACCTGTTCTACTAAGCCCTTCATTACCCGTAAGACCAGGCGAAAACTTAAACGTCTTTAACGCCGAAGACGGCGAAGGGGGTGAAAGTGGGGGCAGCGAGAGTGAGTTGAGTGATGTGGAAGATGTATTTGTGAGCGACGAAGCGGAGTTACCGAAGACAGTTTATTGCGACATGAGGCCCTCAAGGGAGGAAGTTGAGGCGCACAACACAACGCATTTACTTTACCGAAGCTGGTGCCCACACTGTGTTAGAGGCAAAGCACGCAGGCGCAATCGCCGGAGACGTAAAAGGGAAAGGAACGGAAGCGCACCAGTAATTTCAATGGACTACATGTGGCTCAAAGGGAAAGAGGAAGAAGGCGAAAGTGCCAGCAATGGCAACCCAATTCTGGCCATGCATTGCAGGGGGGCCAAATTAACGTGGAGCCGAGTGTTGTTGAAGAAAGGAGTGGACTCATATTCAGTGAAGGTGGGATGTGACATGATCAGCTTTACCGGATATAAGAAGGTTATACTCAGAAGCGATGGAGAAGCGGCAATCACGGCGCTGGCCAACAGGATTAAAGCGTCATGTGACCTCGACATGCGTGTTGAAGTCAGTCCTGTAGGCGACTCAAAGGCCAACGGTGAAATCGAGAGAGCAGTTAGGACGGTGCAAGGGCAAGTTAGGACATTAAAGAGCGCCTTGGATGCCAATTATAGGACCGAGTTTAGTGAGAGTCACACGACTATACCATGGCTGGTGAGCTATGCGTCTTCTCTGATCAACAAGTTCACGATAGACACGGATGGAAAGACAGCCCATGGAAGATGCAGGGGGGGGGGGGGAAGTTTAACAAGCAAATTCCTGAGTTCGGCGAATGTGTCATGTACTTAAAGACGCCTGCACACAAGGGCCGCGAAACGCTTGAGATGAGATGGGAAAGTGGAGTGTTTTTGGGGAATAAACGAGAAGAGTCAGGAGCTAATTATTGGGGCACCAAATGGAGCAATCAAGGCGCACGAGTTCAAACGGAAAGGAAGTGAAGCGGAAAGATGGAACAGCAACGAGATTACCGAGATGAAGGGGTTACCTTGGCAGCCTGACCCCAGTACGGCGGGAATGGAGTTACAGTCTAGAATTATGGTGCCCATGGACTTACCAGAGCAAGAGTTAACGGCACCTGAGACGAAGCCGCTGATTGCGCGAGGAATAGCAGTAAAGAAGCACGAATATCTAAAAATGGGACCGACACCGGGATGTTACGGGTGTAAATGTCTAGTTAGAGGAGACAAAGAGCACAAACCACATAATGCTGATTGCAGGGCTCGCGTTATCGAGTGGTTAAAGAAACAAGAGAGCCCAAACATACAGGCAAGGCTAGCATCGGCCCAACTGAGACTCGAAAGTAAAGGCCGTGCGTCGGAAAGTCAAAACCAGGAATCAGAGAGTCAAGCGAAAAGACTGAGGCCCAACGTGCCACCTCCGCCGAGCGCCAAGGTTGAGGATGCAAAAGATGAGTGGGCGGTGAAAGGGAACAGAGTTATATGTCAACACCGGCGACCAAGAAAAGAGTTAGCCTTTCCCACCAATGGTGGATGTCCTGTCGATTGGGATAAACTTAAGCCCAGGAGATTTACCCATGCCATCCTAAATGACAGCGGTGAAATACGTGAACATGAAGACGCTTGGTACGGCAAAGAGGGAGATGACCAAACATGGGCAATGGGAAACCCCTTTAACGGTTACTGGACCGGGTGGACCGAGTTCGAAATCGAAGATGAAGAGATGAAAGACCCCCCAAGTGAACCAATTAAACGAAAAGCAGATGGTGACCATGATGAAGAAGATCAACAGGCAACTCAACATCGCCAACTTAACCCGGAACAAGATGAAGAAATGTCAGAAGTAAACGATATCAGATTGGGACTCAACATGATGGGATTTGACTCTGAGCTGGTTGAGTGGTTGATGAGCGGGGAGTTGAACGTCGTGCATCAATTAAACGAGGTAAGGAGGGCCCCTTAGCTTTATGGCGCAAGTCAACATGAAACTCAGGCGCACGTGACTGAGGCATATTCGCCAGTGAGAGTTACAGGCATGGCAGAGGAAATGGGACTGATACCTGGGTTAGTGATGGACTTAACAACGCGCGATCAACATGGTTACCCATGGGACTTTAATGTGCCAGCCATGCGAGCGAAAGCAAAAAAGATAGTCAAATCCAAATCAGCCCTGTTACTGGTGGTGAGCCCCATGTGCGCAGCTTTTAGCAGGCTCCAGACGTTCAACTTTAAAAGATTAGGCGCTGACCGAGTAAAACAAATGTTGGATTACGGGATCAAGCATTTGACGTTCGCGATGGAGCTTTGCGAATTTCAACGGCGAAATGGTTTATACTTTCTATTTGAACACCCCGCGGGGGCGACCAGTTGGAGCACTTCAGCAGTGCAGCGGTTGCTCAGAAACAAAGATGTTAAAGTTTACAATGGAGACTTGTGCTGTTACGATTTGAAGCAGATGGTCAAAGGTGAAGAGATGTTCATTAAGAAACCGACCAAGTTCATGACAAACAGCCCGGCCATAGGTCGTGAGTTAAGTTGGAAATGCAAAGGGCAACACCGACACATGGAGCTAACCGGTGGCGGAAGAACCCACCGATCATAAGTTTACCCAGACAAATTGTGCCGAGCGATATTGAGGGGGCTTGTGCAACAAATGAAGGTTGACGGACGTCAAGGGGGTACGTTTAAAGAAGAGGAAACAACAAACATGGAAGTTGATGAAGAGGAGCAAAGTGAAATGCAGATAAGCGAAACCAACTGGGCATGTGAACATGCGGACCAAGATAGAAAGTACAAGCACCAGTTAACGTGGACGAGAAAAGATGATGGAACCCAAAGATTGATGCTGCCAGGACCAAGTGGACCACAATGGAGTTCATGCACTAGGAGACTTACCGTTGACTTGGACACAGGAAAAGTTATCGAGGACAGGCCCGTGAACGAAATCATGGGTACAGAAAGAAGGAGAACGTTCAAGAAGGGACCGGTTAACACTTCTACCACCTTTACGCATGAGGCTGTTGGCGAGATTGCCCCACACAAATGGAAGTGCAGTGCATGTGAACATGAGGGCTGGCTCAAGACGCCCAGCACCTGTGCAGCGTGTGAAAAGGTTGGCACAGTTAAACCTCTCCCCATGAATATGATCAACGTTGTTCACAAGGAAAATGGAGAGATAACCCAAGCCTGGGACGACGTTACCGGAAACGAACTCGATCCTAAACTAACAGTGAAAGCGCGCCAGCAAGAAATGGAACAATTTAGAAAGCACACGGTTTACGAGAAAGTGAAAGAAGAAGTGTGTTGGCAAGTCACGGGGAAGGCACCCATCGGAACCAGATGGATAGACATTAACAAAGGAGATGAGTTAAGCCCCGACCACAGGTCAAGGCTAGTGGCCCAGCAAGTTAAATACAATTCCAAGGAAAAGAATATATGCGCGGCCACACCTCCACTGAAAGCACAGAAACTGCTCTTCTCAATGGCAGTTACCGAAGGAGTGGGATTCAAGAAAGGCGAGCGCGAGAAAGGATTGAAGCTGGCATTCATTGACATTAAACGAGCTTACTTTTACGCCCCTGCAAAGAAAGACATATTTATCAGACTACCGGACGAGGATTACGAACCAGGCATGTGCGGAAAGCTATTGAAGTCAATGTACGGAACAAGAGATGCAGCAAGCAACTGGGAAGACTGTTACATGGACTTTGCCATTGAAGTTGGGTTCCAGAGTGGAGTTGCGTCACCGTGCGTGTTTAAACACGAGATCCGGGCCTTATGGTTAACGGTTCATGGGGATGACTTTACGCTACTAGGGGGTGACCATGATCTCGATTGGTTTGAAAATAAAATAAAGGAGGAGTTTGAGGTAAAAGTGAGGGGACGACTTGGACCAGGAAAGGAGGACATGAAAGCAATCAGGATTCTTAACAGGATCGTGGAATGGACTGAGGAAGGGTTGAGATATGAGGCAGATCAAAGGCATGCGGAGATAATTGTGAAAGAGCTTGAGCTTGAAGGAGTAAAAGTGAGGACTGAGGTACCAGGTGAGCGCATTCCAGTTGAAGAGGGAGATGAGGTAGAACTTTCGCCCAACATGACTAAGAGATATCAGGCATTGACGGCCAGAGCAAATTATTTAATCGCTTCGCTCATTCCGCCGGCCCATACAGTCTCATGTCTGCCGTTTGCCCGAGGGCCTGGTGTCAATGCGGCGCTTTGGGGGTTCCTGGGGCCGCTTGGGGGACTCCTGGGGCGCTCGGGGGGGCATTTGGGGGGCCTCCTGGGGCCGCTTGGGGGACTCTTGGGGGCCTCCTGAGGGCCTCGTGGGGGCCTCTTGGGGCCTCTTAGGGGCCTCGTAGGGGCTTCTTAGGGCCGAGGGCTCGAAATGTTGTTTCGTGTTCCCTCTCTGGGGCCCCTTTGGGGGCGTTCTTGGGGCCCTCTTGGACCGTTTTGGAGGCTTCTTGGGCCGTCTTCGAGCCCTCTTGGGCCATCTTGGGGCCCTCTTGGGTGCCTCTTGGGCCCTCTTGGGGCGATCTTGGGGGCCTCTTGGGCCGTCTTGGGGCGTCGGGAAGCCGAAAAGGTGGAAGCTCCAAAATCTCTCAAAAACCTATGGAAAAACAATGATTTTTGCCTCCGGGGGCCCTATTGGGAGTGCTCTTGGAGGCCTCTTGGGGCGTCTGGGGGCTATCTTGGGCGTCTTGGAGCGATCTTGTGGCATGTCGGACCCCTCGTGTACCATCTTGGGGGCCTCTTGGGGGCCTCTTGGCCTTTCTTGGGGCTCTCGGGGACGTCTCGGAGCCCTGTTGGTGCGCTCATGGAGCGCTCGGGGGGACCCGGCCGGGACCCGGCCGGGACCCGGCCGGGACCCGGCCGGGACCCGGCCGGGGACCGGCCGGGGACCGGCCGGGACCTGGTCGGGGTACTTTTCGTCCGGGGACCCCCAGGGGCCGCCCCGCGCGCGCGAACTAGAAAATTGTGAACCAGTTACCGGAGATCTTAGCACGCCTCTGGCCCGTTGGGCCGGCGAATTTAGCTCAATACAGATCGGACATACAGTATTCAGTGAAGGAACTTGCTAGAACCATGTCAAAGCCCACGATGGGTTCTTGGAAAGGCCTAGTCAAGCTAGGAAAGTACTTAAAGTACCACAGCAGAAGCAGTTATGTGCATCAGTATCAAGAACAGCCCCGAGAGTTGACGATTTGGACTGACACGGATTACGCAGGATGTAAGCGAACTAGGAAGTCTACGAGTGGAGGAGTAGTGATGTGGGGTAAACACCTTATAAAATCTTGGAGCACAACTCAAAGTGTGATTGCGTTATCGTCAGGGGAAGCAGAATATTATGGGCTCGTGAAAGGAGGATCAGTTGGTCTAGGACTTCAGGCCGTGTTGAGAGATTTTAACTTGGAAGTTGAGATCACCCTGAAGAGTGATGCCACGGCTGCAATTGCCATTGCGAGCAGACGAGGTTTAGGGAAAGTGAGACACATTGAAGTATGTCAACTGTGGTTGCAGCAGAAGGTAAAGGAGGGAGTACTTCGAATTGTGAAAGTAGGCACACACGAGAACACAGCAGATGCATTAACCAAGTATGTCAGTCGTGAGAGCATGAGCACACACCTACGAAACACGAACCAATGTGCATTAACAGGTCGGCATAGTCTTGCGCCGGCTACCGAATGTTGACATTCGCAGCTCATTTCTGTCAAGCAAGAAGTCTCGATTAAGGCCTCCTCCATCCATTACCTCTTACTCTTGAGCGTGAACGAAAGCATGGCGGGCCACCAGGTCAACGTCGCGATCAACGGCGCCGCGGTCGACCAGAGCCCGCCTGGGGAAGGACCGGTTACGCGTGAGAACCTCAATCGCCGTGTTGACGATATCGTCAACGTGGCCCATGCGTTTACCGTGGCCCTCACCAACATGGCCATTAACTTTCACGGGGCCTACGACAAGCACGTTGACGAAGTGCAGAGGGCCGCCGATGACATGGCGCGGAGGATCGAGGACTTAACGCGGCAGAACGCTGCGTTGCTTCGCGCCAGTGACGACGTCAACGAAAACCTCAAGAGGGCGCAGGACGAGGTTAACGCCCTTGTGGCGACGATTACAGAGCTGAACATCAAGAATCGCGACTCGGAGGTTAACACGGCGGAGAATGCGACCAAGTACAGGCGCATTAACGAAAATATCGGTTACCTCTTGAATACCGCCAGGCGTCTTACCGAGAACATCACGCCTCTGCAGGACTTCGAGGGCAAACGGGATGCGGCACTACGCATGTTAGTGGGAGTTACCGAGAGGCTTGAGGGTTTACAGAGGTTCTTGAACGACCCGATCAGCTCCTCGGTTACCATCATCCCGCAGGTGCCTCCGCCGTTACCTGAGCTGCCCCCAACGGCAGCACTCGCCAAGGCGCCACCCGTTGCCGTCACCGCGGCAGCCGGGTCCATGGCCACAGGCGCGCCCCCAGTGAAGCAGGTTAACGTGGCTCCATCAGGGAAAGCTCCCCCGACTCAGGACCTGGCCGGCACAACCGCCAAAGCCGGGGGGATCCGACGGTCCATGTCACCGAACAAGATCCCGCCGTCAACGATGAGCCGGCGGAGCGGTGAAGAGCCACAGCCTGTTTACAAGAAAGCGCCGAAGGCCATGCATGAGCGTGAACGGGAGTTGGAAGAATTGATGCAGATAGGCATGAAGATGGACGAGGATCGTGCGATGGGCAGTCAACGTGACGAGGTACCAAAAGGTCTTGCCTCTGCCGTGAACGCGAGGCCGGCCAAGCAGCCCCTTCCGGGGCTTGGCGAGTCCAGAGCATCAAGCAGCGTTAGCGGCATGAAGCCCTCGCCTCCGGAGCCCAAGAGGTTACCGGTCCAGCGCATCCCGCCACCGCAGCCTCAAGTCGTTAACCGCAGGAATGATCAGCTTGCGGGATGCCCCCGGAACGTCGCCAAGGCCGTGTACCGCCCGCTGTACCACGTCAACGGTCACATGCCCATGCTGAACGACAGGAGCGACGACTACGACGTCAACTACAAGGCGGAACCTGACCCCAGGGAAGTGGTCGCATTAACGATGAAGACGCGTGACAACTGGCGCAGGTTTGAGGGCAACTTCGTCGGGCACGTGGCGAAGGCGGGGTTAACGACCCCTGGCGGTCGGTCTATTCAGGGCAACACAGGGCGGGAGCTTAACGATTACGATGACGTGTTCGTTGACATCTATGGCCAACATGCTTGCGGTTTCATCGGCTATGCCGTGTTGAAGGGCCCGAGCAGCTGGAGATCTCAGTTGACGGAGAAAGAGTTGACCAAGCATGATGAATGGGTTGACGCAGTTGGGCACGTACAGTCCCTATTTGACGACGAGTACGTGCCACCACTCCACGTTGACGATCTTCACCCATCGTGGTTTGAGCTCCACAGTTGCCCGGACACGCAGGTGTACGTCAACAAGGTGCCGGAGATGAACGAGAAGCAGCTTAACGGTCTTCTCTTAACGTGGGCAGGAATGCTGCCCCACGGCAACCCCACCGTGATCTCCGTTAAGCACCTGGTGGAAGACACCCGTGGGCCGCACGGTTACATCTCGACTGGAGTTACCGTAATTCGGTTTGCGACGCCTGATCTCGCCAAGCTCTACTGCCGTTACATGAACGGGCTCCAGGTGCATTACCGTAACTACTTCATCGAGGACCTCGAGGTCAGGAGCACCGAGGAGTTAAAGGGCAGCATCAACAGGCCTCCAGTCTACTGGCACCAGACCATCTTAGATGTCGCTCTTAACGATCAGGGATCCATGAGGGCACTTTACCGTGACAGTTGGCCTGCTGATCATATCACCGAGCGTAAAAGCGATCATCGTGAGAAGCTTTGCTGGTTTGGCTGGTTACCGTGCGACGACTTCCCCAACTGGCTTACCGATCCGACCTGGACTGTGAACCCGTTTACCGGCGCTGCGGTCGAGGAGCACCTCCGTAACAATCCAGGCGGTGGGCCTCTGTTGAAGGCTCCCCACGCCAGTTACTGGAGGGCCATCGGCACCTACCACAACATCGTTGACGGTTCCATCAAGAGCTTCGATGAGGGGTGCTGGCTCGACGACGAGGAGCGCATTAACGCGTACCTGGACACCGACTATTACAGCCCGATGCAGGCCCTTAACAGGGTGTCGTCCTACACAGCAGCCAGTGTGGGACATCGCGGGTTACCGAGGTCGAGGGGCGCACGGGCCCCGTCGGCGAGGCGCCCGCGACGCTCGTGAAAGACGGCAGGTGACCAGCATGCTGCAGTTTACGCTCTTCCTCATCTCCCCTCTTAACTTGGCTTAACAATCGAGTGGCGGTAGCTTGTTGAGCTGAGCTTGTTTGCATGCGCATCTTTTGTAGTTGCCGCAGGTATTGGCGAATAAAAAGCGAAAGCAATCAAAATCATCAAAATGCTAGCCTGCCGTGTAAACTTTAGATGCTCCGTTTGAACTTGTGACTGCAAGAGCGTTTACTCGAGCTCATGTTACATGTGTGAGAAACGTGGTGCTCGTAAGCGCTGTCACGAGACCTTTCGAATTCAACGATATGATGATTTGCGTGCAGCGTGTTGCGCAGTTTAACCTGTTTTTGTTTGAAAACACCTCCCCGTCAGCCCGTGCGGACTAGCGTCCGAAGGGGGGGTGTTACCATGCAAGCGTTCAGGTGACTGGGGAGGAATAGTAACCCTGTTACCTTTGGCTCAAGTGTTTAACGGCTGAAGCCACCGAGACTCGCTTCGCCGTGCGGGAGTATAAAGGTGACCGACCATCACCACTGTTACTGGGCTCCCGTGCAGAACCCTCTTCGGGGTTTTGCAGGAGGAGGAGGAGGAAGGAGGAGGAGGAGGAGGAGGAGGAGGAGGAGGAGGAGGAGGAGGAGGGGGAGGAGGAGGAGGAGGAGGAGGAGGAGGAGGAGGAGGAGGAGGAGGAAGGAGGAGGAGGAGGAGGAGGGAGGAGGAGGAGGAGGAGGAGGGAGGAGGAGGAGGAGGAGGAGGAGGAGGAGGAGGAGGGAGGAGGGGAGGAGGAGGAGGAGGAGGAGGAGGAGGAGGAGGAGGAGGAGGAGGAGGAGGAGGAGGAGGAGGAGGAGGGGAGGACGAGGAGGACGAGGAGGGGGGTCAGGGGGGAGGTGAGGAGGAGGGAGATGAGGAGGAGGAGGAGGAGGAGAGGTGGAGGAGGTGGAGGTGGAGGTGGAGGAGAGGAGGAGGAGGAGGAGGAGGAAGAGGGAGGAGGAGTGGAAGGGGAGGAGGGGTGGTGGAGGGAGGAGGGAGGGAGGAGGAGGAGGAGGACGAGGAGGAGGAGGAGAGGAGGGGGGGGAGGAGGAGGGGGAGGAGAGGAGGAGGGAAGGAGGAGGAGGAGGAGGAGGGAGGAGGAGGAGAGGAGGGAGGAGGGAGGAGGAGGAGGAGGAGGAGGAGGCGGAGGAGGACGAGGAAGGAGGAGGAGGAGGAGGAGGAGGAGGAAAAGGAAGAGGAGGAGGAGGGAGGATGGAGGGAGGGGGAGGAGGAGGCAGGAGGTGGGAGGAGGAGGGAGGAAGAGGGAGCAGGATGAGGCGGAGGTGGACCAGGATGGGGGAAGAGAAAGCGGAGGAGGATGAGAAGGAGGAGGATGAGGAGGAGGAGGAGGAGGACGCGGATTGAGAGGGGGAGGAGGAGAAGGAGAAGGAGGAGGAGGAGGAGGAATATCGCACGCCACTGGGAGGGGGGCAAAAAGGGAAGTCCGACAGTCCGACCACTCCTCCTCCCAGGGGGGCCCATCCAAGTGGACCTTTGTCGATCACAGGCAGGACGGCCAGAGACCTGCCCATGGCCCGCGACAGGGCTCCCCTGGAGGATCAATCAGCCGTCTGAGTCAGTACCGAGGCTTTGGTTTTCAGGGCGCTCGCACCATTCTCCAAGGGCTCGCGGTTCGGGCTCGTTTAGCCCGACGGCTCGGAGAAAGTCAGCAGGGAAGATAAACACAGGCGGGCCTCTATGTGGCCCGTGTCTGGCCTCTCGCTTCTGGGCCCCTGGGACTATTAGAATACCACCCACCAACTCCCGAGCCGCCCCACAGGGAGTCCTCCAGGGGCCCAGTTTGAGACTTCGGTTAGGGTGCTTGCCCCTACGAACAGCCTTCGTATTCTTCATGCCAGGATCCACCAGAGCCCACTGGGAGCCGCCGCAGGCAACTCGGAGCTCAATGGAGCCTTGCGAACAAAAAAGAAGCATAGCCTCCGCAAACGGAGCAGACCAAAATCGGTGGTTGGCCCTTGGCCACAGCATCAAACTCCAGCAAGCAACGTCCCCTGGAAGCCCTGGGTGCTTGGTCCGAGTCTAGGGCCATCGAGACCTGCTCCGGACCGCGCTGCTCGCTCGGGCTGCCAGCCGATGGGGACGGCTCAGGCGGAGGGGGAGCATTGGAAGCCGCAGCCTCCACACCCCCAAAGAGCTCCTCCAGAGCCTCATCCCTCGCGGCACCACCCTCTGACGGGATCAAAGTGAGACCTTGGGCTCCCAGGTGATCCAAAACTCCTAGATCTGCGTCATGGGCTCCGGCCCTGCTGCTGAATCGGAGCAGGGCCACTGCCAAGGAAAGCGTGCACCTAGGCATGAGAAAGACCGACGGGTCTCTCCTCGCCCGCCCAGCTCCTTGTTGTGTCACACGGTCGACAGCCTCGTTACCTGCATGCGCACATACCGAGAAGCGTCTTTCGCGCACACCCTTCATGCTAGTGTAGGGCGACGAGATCTATACATATCCACTGCTCCTGGCCAAGCCCATCCTGGGTCCAGGAGCGGTGTATATGTCCCCCTGGCTAGGCCACGAGGGCGTATGCACCGCTCCCGGGCCCAGGATGGGCCTGGCCAGGAGCAGTGGATATGTATAGATCTCGTAGCCCTATAGTGCGTGCCCTCACCTTCTTGAAGGCAATCACCGCGGGCAGGGCGTCCCGCCTCCAGCCCTGGCACGCTGGGCACCGAGCGCGGGTCCCTGGCGCTTCCCCGCTGACGAGACAGTGACTCGGCAGCTCGGAGTCCTGTCCGTGCAGGCGGAACTGGGTCCAGTGCGCGTCCATGGCCAGGCCGCGCAAGACACTTCGCTCCCTCTCACCCCAAGTCCCGGCAGCAGCCGCCTCCTTTGCCTGCGGGCCACGCCTAGCAGGTAGCAGCTCCTCGAGCGGCCTCCCAAACAAATCCTTGCCTCGCCAGCCTCTGCCTTGCCCAAACTTTGCCAGGCCAGACCTGTCCGCAAAACTCCTAGCTGCTAGGGTGGCCCAACGGGCTGCGGAAGAAGGCGATATCGCACTACGGTCCCGTTGCTCTCCTGTCGGTTATAGCAACCTCCATTGGTCCAAAAAACGGGTAAGTTGCACTCAGCAGCCTTTGGCTAGGCCACGGTTCTTCGGAGAAATGATACTGTGAATTTTGCCTAGCGCAGCTTCCGCTGCCTGAAAACAAGATGTCATCGCGGCGTGAGGCTGAAGGCCGTCAAAAGACGGGCCTTCACACGGTTCTGCCCAAAGCATTTTGTCCCGTTCGTCGTCGCGACGCGGGAGGGGATTGGCGGCTGGTAAAGGCCTCTGCCAAACATTGGTTTGTCCCGCCCCCTGCTTGAGCCTTAGCACCCCCCCGCACGTGGGCCCACAGGCGCTTCCAGCTGAGCCCAACGGCCTGCGACAGGGTGATCGAAATGCCAGCTGGCCACAAAAAAGTCATAGCCGGGTTGATTGCAGATGGCTCCCTGGGGCCGCAACAATGATGCTCCGAAGTGCCCCACTGGGGCACTTCAAGATCTTCGTCATACATGTTCCAGCCGCCTCCAATTGACACAGGGCACCCAGCTGAGGCCATCAGTTCACTGACGCGCTCGAGCAGGGAAAAGTTGGCCCCAGATCTCACTAGGGTGGCGTGGCCACCAACCGAGACAAAAAGGAACAGCAGCTCGCGATGGACCATGGTCGTGACAGCCACCACCCATTCCGACACACATATCCTCGCTGATGTGCCCACGCCTTCGCCGCTTTGATTTGGGCCTCCACCAGCCTGTGCTCATGTGTGAGGCAAGCATCGACCTGCATCCCTTTGACCTCACGAGCCAACTCTGGATGTTGCTTGGCCTTCTTCCAGGCATTCGTAGTATTGTAGGTGGCCACCGTGATCCCGTACTCCTGCTTGTCGCCTTCCGACGCCTGGGTCTGACCTGCAACTGGCTCACCTCAGACAGTGCTCGTCGAAGTCTCCAGCTTTTGGGATTGCCCTGCCACGGGCTCCCCCAGGAACCTGATCCGCCCCCCGCAGCCTGGGAGGGGGGCGCTCACCACAGTGGCGTCGGCCGCCCGCGCGCCCGCGGCACCGTGGCGAGGCTGAGCTCGATCGAGGGCATCGACCACCCGCGCGCCTGCGGCCTCGCTCGAGAGCTCGCTTCCCCCCCTTTGGGGTCTGCCCTGCCGCGGTTTCCCTAGAAGGACGTCTCCACGCCCCTCTGCGCCAAGGGAGTCGCACTTCCCCGGGGCATCGACCTCCCGCGCCTCTGCGGCCCAGGAAAGCGGCTGGCTCGGAGCGAGGGCGAAGGCCACCCGCAGGCTTGCGGCCCTCCCCCGCAGGACCTCCGAGGGGGTCCAGGCGCACGTGGGAAGCCGCTCCTCCTCTGGGGCACCGACCACATCTGTGGCCCAGAGGGGAGGCTGGACCTGGTCGAGGGCATCGACCACCCGCATGTCTGCGGCCCCGCTCCAAGGCCCGCTGCCTCCCTTTGGGCTCTGCCCACGGCTGGGCTCCCCTGAGACCTTCGTCGGCCCCGGAAAGTGTTGCTGTCTCTTGCCTGCAAGCTGCCCACGAAAAGAGATCAACCAGCCTTCCAAGCTCACTCCAGCGATACTCGGCCAAGGCATTCCACAACGAACCTGTCAGGGATCTCATGCTGTCTCGAACGGCTTGCCTGTTCCGCATGCCATTCGATCAGGCTTCAATGCACTCTTCCATGGCCGCCTGCTCCAGCTCACCAAGACTCTCACTCCCTTGGTCCCACCAGGGACGACCACTGCACCTTCTGGTCATGTCCCGCCTGAGCTTTGCAAACGGTCCCGCCTGAGCTTTGCACTGTACCTTCTGGTCATGTCCCGCCTGAGTGTGGTATTACACGCAGCGGTGCTGCCAGGAGCCTTGGTCCACGTGGTTCTCTCCGTTGTTGCCCCAGGTTTATCTGGTGCCCCAGTTCATCCTCTCTGCAACGAATTCACGCCTGCGACTGTCTGGGACTGCCCTTGGGATCGCTCCCTTGGGTGGCCTCCCCATCAGTTGCTGCAATGCCGGGTTCGCACGAAAGGCTCTCTTGGGCACCCCCAGCCAACTTCGATCTGGCTGCCGCGACTGCTGCTTGCAGCTCCTCAGCGGTGGGTGCTGCTGCCACTGACTGATGCTGCTGTGCTCCTGGGGCAGCCGCAGATGCTGGGCCTGCTGAACTTCCTCCTGCACTGCCACCAGCCCCAGCGCTCGCATGGGTAGGAGGAGGAGGAGGAGGAGCAGCAGAAGCACCCCCAGGAGTCGATGACCCTTCCCCGCTGGAGACGGACGCCGCGTCATCCTTGCGGGCCCGCTTGGCAGTCAAGCGCTGGCGCATCGCCTTGGCCTCCGCACGGAGCTTCTGGATATTGTAGTGGCCTTCGGCCAGTGCCGCCGATCCGGGTCGCTCGGGGTTATTCTCCAGACGCAGAAATTATGGGCGCACACTCAAACGCACACACACAGTCACACCACTTAACCTGCGCCGCAGACATGCGCACACAGCATCACCCACACACACATACTAGTTGGGAAACGCACCTGTAGTACTAGTAGTAGTATTAGTAGTAGTAGTAGTAGTAGTAGCAGTAGTAGTAGTAGTAGTAGTGGTAGTAGTAGTAGTAGTAGTGGTTGTGGTAGTAGTGGTAGTAGTAGTAGAGGCCTCGTTCCGCGGCTTCTCTCGACTTCCCGCGGTCTCTCTCAAGTTTCGAGCACGCGGTGAGTTTCACGATATATGTGTGTGTATGTACGCGTGCATGCATGTATGCATGCATTGATCATGTGTGCCTGTGTGTAGGTACGTATGTATGTATGTATGCTTGTGCGCGTATGTATGTATTTAGTTTGTATGTATGTTTGTATGTGTGTATGATAATATGTGTGTATGTGTGTGAATGTAAGTATGTATGTCTGGAAGATTGTTTTTCTATGTATGCAAATGTGTTTAAATGTAGGTATGTATGCATGTGTGTATGGATGTGCGTTTGAAGAGCGAGGATGTTTCAAAGAAGAGGCACTCGGTGACGCGATCGTTGAGGGATAGGAGTGAGGTCGCAGAGGAGGAGGAGGAGAATGAGGAAGAGGCGATAACTTGAAGGAAAACGATGAGACGGAGGACATCCTGCCGGTGGCGCCCTGGGCGGTGCCGCGGAAGAAACCGGGGGCCTGCCGGAGGCAGTCTGGAGGCCTCTGGGGAGCTGTTTTGGGGCCTCTTGGAACCTCTTTTGGGCCTCTTGTGGGCTTCTTGGGGCCCCTTGGGGGTCTCTTGGGGCCTCCTGGGGGCCTCTTGGGGCGGAAAGCTCGGTTCTTTCGGTTCGTGGTCCCCCTCTTGGGCCCCTCTTGGGGCTCTCTTGGGGCCTTCTTGGGCTGTCCAGAGGCCCTCTTGGGCCGTCTTGGGGCCCTCTTGGGCCGTCTTGGGGCTCTCTTGGGCCGTGTTGGAAGCATCGTGGGCCGTCTTGGGACGGACTTGGGGGCCTCTTGGGCCGTCTTCGAGCGTCGGACGCCCGAAAAGGCAAGAACGCTAAAAACCCTGAAAAAACCAATGAAAATCAACGATTCTGGCCTCTTGGGGCCCTCTTGGGAGGCCTCTTGGAAGCTTCTTGGGGCGTCTTGGAGACACCTTGGGCCGTCTGGAGGCCATCTCGGGCGTCTTGGAGCGATTTTTCGGCGACTCGGGGCCCTCTTGGAACCCCTTGGGGGTCTCTTGGGCCCCCCCCCTCCTCCAAAGCGCCGGAAAAAGCGGAGCATGGCGCCCCCCCCCCCCCTATCTTCCACTCCCCCGGAGCGGCCCCGGGGTTCGCCGGAAACTCGCACCCCCCCCCCCCCCCCCTACCCCCCCTTCCCCGGCAGAGCCACCCCGGCGACCCCCCCAGAGGCTGAAGCTCAGCCTCGAGGCTGTAGCTGAGACTCCTTGAAACTCACACGCCGGATCGGCGGATTTTCCGCACTCGGCCCAATGGCCGCCACGATGGCCTTCTGGAGCTCTTTGGCCACGTTGCCCTTGACGTCCAGCCACTTGTTCCGCTCGACCTCCTCAACCTCCAGGCCGCTGAGGTCGAGTAGGTCTCCGTCGACGATCTCGACCGCGTTAAACCCGCTCCCATCTGCGAGTAGCTGCCACAGGTTGATTTGCGAGCCTGCTGGCACCTGCGCCGCATCTAGCACCGCTGTGCCAGGCGCCGCACGCTGGAGCTCCGCCTTGAGCTCAGCCTGCCACTCTGCCTTCGCCAGCACCGCCGCATGAGCCGCCGCCGTCGTCTTGTTGCTGCAGTCCTCCAGCCAGCGCCGCGCCTCGTCCTCCTGCTGCGCCGCCTGCCCGAGCGCCTTCTCCGCCGTGCGACACGCAACCCCCTTCGCGCTGATGGTCTCCTCCAGCAGCGGCTGCCGAGGCGCGGCAGGCGGCTCAGGTGCCACCGCTTGCACCAGAGCCTGGAGCTCCTGGGCCCCTGTTTCCTTGCCGACATGCTGCTGGAGCTGTTGCAGGAGCTCGGCCACCGAGACAGTGCCCGTTCCGCGCTGCGGTGGCGTCGATGGCTTGGGCACCTGCATGCGGGAAGGCGCCCATGACCCTGGCGGCTGGGCTGGCTGCCGCTGCCACTGGCCCTCACCACCTGACTCCGTCCATACTCCCTGCGCCTTCCTCCACGGCGGTTGGACTACTGGGGCGAGGGCAGCGCCGCACGAATTGCACTCAGTCCTCGATTTCCAGTTCCAGCGGAAGCGACAGCTCGTGCACGAGAGGAATTGCTTCGTCGCATCCTTGATCACCATGGGCTCCGACAGAAGCTCACAAGAACGCGAACCGTGCCCGTGAGGCACAACGTACTGTACCGGAGTAGCCTTGCACGGGCTCCGTGTGCAAGGCTTGGCGCGGCCCATGGATCGCTGGTGGGGGCGCACCACCCCTTGCCACACCTCAAGTCGCTGGACAACCCGCTATGGACTTGAACCAAACTGGCTACGGAGGAGGGGGAGGAGGACGACGAGGGGGAGCAGGAGGATGAGGAGGATGAGGAGGTGGAGGAGGTGGAGGAGGAGGAGGAGGAGGAGGCAGAGGAGGAGGAGGAGGAGGAGGAGGAGGAGGTGGAGGAGGAGGCGGAGGAGGAGGAGGAGGAGGAAAAGGGAAGAGGAGAGGGGAGGAGGAGGAGGAGGAGGAGGAGGAGGAGGAGGAGGAGGAGGAGGAGGAAGAGGAGGAGGAGAGGGGAGGAGGCGGAGGAGGAGAACGAGGAGGAGAACGAGAACGAGGAGGAGAACGAGGGGAGGAGGAGGAGGAGGAGGAGGAGGAGGAGGGGAGATGGAGGAGGAGGAGGAGGGAGGAGGAGGCGGAGGAGGAGAAGGAGGAGGAGGAGCAAGGAGGAGGAGGAGAAGGAGAGAGGAAGAGAGGAAGAGGAAGATGATGAGGAGGAAGAGAAGAGAAGGAAAGGGGGGGGAAGAGGAGAGGGAGGAGGAGGAGGGAGGCGGAGGAGGAGGAGGAGGAGGAGGGGAGGCGAGGAGGAGGAGGAGGGGAGAAGGAGTTGGAGAAGTGGGGGGGAGGAGGGGGGGCAGGGAGGAGGAGGAGGAGGAGGAGGTGGAGGAGGAGAAGGAGTAGGAGGAGGAGGAGGAGGAGGAGGGAGGAGGAGGAGGAGGGGAGGGAGGGGAGGGGGAGGAGGAGGGGGGAGGAGGAGGAGGAGGAGGAGGAGGAGGAAGGAGGAGGAGGAGGAAGAGGAGGATGAGGAGGAGAAGGAGGCGGAGGAGGAGGAGGAGGAGGAGGAGGAGGGAGAGGGTTAGGGTGAGGGGGAATAGGATGGGGAGGAGGAGGAGCGAGCGAGCGAGTGACCTTGGCAGCAGTTCGTTCGACTTCGAGCACGTGGCACGAGCCTAACAAATTTTGGCGCCTGTCAGCGTCCTGAATTGCTGCTGGTTCTGTCATTGGGCGAGGCGGAAGGGCGCCTGAGGGAACCCGTGGGGGCCTATATAGCCTAGGGCCCCTCGTCGGCCCTAGGCCGTCTCCATCCTCCTGATTTGAGCAAAACGAAAGGGCGAAACGCTAGGCTCAACCCTTTCTACTTGCAACTATATACGTAGTTACATGCTTAGTGGACGCTCAGGGCACACTCAGTATGTAAGTATGCGCATCGCGTGCTCACTGCGCCGTGCTACACGACATACATGCATGTGTGAAACATTGAACGTGATGCTGCTACTATTCTATAGTGCCAGTGCCGCCACGCTCACGGGTCTAGAGAGCAAGAATCCTTTCCGTAGATGTCGTGGCTGCCACTTCGCCATGGCTTTGAGAGCAGAGCTCGATCTTGATGGACATAGCTCAATGTAACTCACAACCCCACTGCCGGTCCCAACGTGTGGTCGTGGTTGTGAACTTCTGGCGCATGAAGGCAAAGAAAAGGGATAGTATTCTGTAGTCTGTGCCCAGACGTGGTTGATGAGAAATGTATTGGTAAGCACGCGCTGAAAGAAACTGCTGTAGCAGATGGAACTGCATGTCAAACAGCAGCAGGGCAGAAGTTGCTTTCCGCACAAGGATATGTTGGTGGCCCAGCGCTTCAGCATGTCCTTTGCTCGCTGACTTCCGCTGGCGGCCTGTCTTCGCATACCTTCCACTTGTACTGCGGCGTATCTTACATCTTGTAGGCGCATAGCTGGCTCTGACGTACGCGCTCGAGGGCGCTGGGTGGTGCGAACCCCTGAATCGGTTCCCTCCCACGTGCGTGATGGCCTGATGCATCGCCTGTCGAAACTTCATCTCCGAGATTGCTGTCGGCTTGATCGGCTCCTTCAACCCATCGCCTTGAAGCTGCTCCCTGGCTCTATTGACTGCGGCGATGTTCGATTCGTCCGCGAACGGGCGGACTGCAAGCGCGTTGTACATTGTCTGCACCTTGAACTGTTTGGGCTGGCCCGTCTGGGCATGGGCGGCCTTGACTTGGAAGTATGGGATGAGGTCCTCCACGTGCATCTTGAGTAAGAACTGATAGTCTGCAGCAAACTCTGCCCATTGAATAGGTACTGCCCCGAGCCCGCCGTCTTCAGCTTCCTGTGCGAGCCCCCGTGTCGCTTCATCACCTGCTATGCTGTGCTTCGTGCCGTAGATGAACCGCTTCTTAGGCCCCCTTCCCGTGCCTGAAGGAGAGGTCTTCGACTGATGTATCTACGCCCGGTCATGTCACTTCCATGCGTGATCGAGTTGTTCAGCGGTCTCGATGCGTCGTTCCAAATTGTGCCATCGGCGCGCAGCTTGTAATTCACGAATGAACAATCCAAATGTTATGCATATTTCATTGTGTCTAGCTTGATGCGGGTTCTCCGGGTCGGGAACTCTACTGCATTCTCGCCCTAGTCGCTCACGAGGTTCATCTCGATGTCTGATCAGCGCGACCCTCTCCGCGCTCACGTACTCGTTCTTCTGAGAAGGGTGCTCCCCTGGTAGAAAACCTCTGTGCGGATTTGTGTGAATGTTGGCCCTCAGTAGTTCCCATCCAGTTTGTATGTCATCTCGCTCCCATGATCGTCTCCATACGTCTTCTGGCATCTCCTCGGTGTTCTTGTCATATTCCTTCATGTACTCAATGCGCAGATGGCCGTGCACATACGCGCTCATTGAATAGCCTCGATGTGCCTGAGGGTGCTGAGCGCCTTTGTGTACTAACTCCGTGCGAGTGTCTAACTCCATGAGCAGTTGGATATGGTCCGAGCACTCGAAGCGCCATTGCAGTCGCCGTCCAAGCACTCGAAGCGTCTTGATGGTGATGATGCGCTGCATGGGTTCGGTGGGCACGACGTACTGATCGATCTTGCTGTTGGCGGCGCCGCTGAAATATGTTGGTCCCATATCCCAATATCTGCTTGCAAATGTCAAGTGGTTCTCCTCGAGCGCGTCTCGAACACGCTGTGAAACTGCTGCTTCCATCCATGAGTTTTTTACTCCGACTGTGTGTCCAGCTCGATAATACTTGCATCTTATGGCGTCTCTTCGGATGCCAAGTGAGCTATTCAGATCTCCTCCCATAATAATGAAACATCGATGCCCAAGCTTGTCGGCTGTCTTGTTAAACCAAGTCATGCTTTTATCGACCGTTTCTTTCAGCAAGGACGGCGTGGTACCCTTGGGTGGCATGTATTCAGGAAAGAGAGCCACCGTACATGCTCGAATGCGAAACTTTGTCATATCGATCCGGCCTGCGATGCCCCTGGACCGTGGTGGGAACGAGGTCTGCTGCATAATGCCCTTCATCACCGCTTCGAACTCCGCCGCCAGATCGCAGGAACAGTTTGACCACCGTGAATTTCGGAGCCCTGACTGCACGCAAGTGTGGTTCGGCAAGTTCTCCTGCGTCACGTCCTCATTCTTCATTGCGGCACGCCCAGTTCCGTTGAGCATCGTAATATCGACGGTCGGCGTGAGATTCGATATTTCTTCCAGATGTGTGTGATCAGCCCATCCGACATTATATGCCAAAACTATGAATACCATGGCGAACACGATTCCTGCGGGTGGAGGGAAGGAAGAGTAGGCACTGCAGGCCAGCCTAGGCCTGCCGCCCCGCATGTTAGTGACCTCCACCCGTGGGTTGTACGGTGTGGTAGGTGTGGTGGGAGCTCCTGCTGTGCTGTGAGCCACAGCAGCTCCTGGAGGAGGAGGAGGGGGAGGAGGAGGAGGAGGAGGAGGAAGGAACATGAGGTGGAGGAGGTCTCCCATCCTTCCCTCTTCATCCTCCTCCTGTTCGTTCCCGCTCCTCCCTCTTTTGTTTCTCCCTCTTCATCCTCCTCCTTCTCCTCCTCCTCCTCCTGTTTCTCTTCCTCATCCCCTCCTGCTCCTCCTCTTCCTCCTCCTCCGTCCCCTCCTCCTCCTCCTCCTCCTCCTCCCCCTCCTCCTCCTCTCCCCCTCCTCCCTTCCTTCCCCCCCTCCTCCCCCATTCTCTTAGGAGGAGCCCCCACCCACTTCCTGGCCAGGCCAAGATGGTCGAAAGTCTAAAGTACCAGCTCTGCGCCAGCGTTGCAGGTGGCGAGGCCGATGCCGCTGCTGATGTTGTCGAATCGTCCTCGTTGTCGTTCTGATCCTCGTCGTCCTCCTCCTCTTCATGCTTCGCCTCCTCCTCCTTCTCCTTCCCCTCCTCCTCTTCCTCCTCCTCCTCCTCGATCGTCGTCGATCGTCGTCGATCGTTGACCGTCGTCGTCGAGCGTCGTCGTTTTCGCTGACCGTCGTCGTCGTCGTCGTCGTCGTCGTCGTCGTCGATCGTCGGGGAGGCGCAGGTGGACTCCTGGGTTGGTGGCCTCGGCCCGCCCCGAGCGTCGGCGTTGGTCGGACGGGCCCCTGCTTCTCTTCTTCCCCCCTCCGCCTCCGCCTTCTCTTCCTCCTCCTCCGCCTCCCCCTCATTTCTCTCACTCTCCGCCTCCTCCGCATCCTCGTCCTCCTCTTCTCCTCCCACTGGTTGCTCCCCCATCCGCCTTCTCCCCCGCCCCTTCTCCTCGTCCCCTGACTGGCCCTCCTGCTCCTCCTCCTCATCGTTCTCCTCTTTCGCCTCCTCTTCGTTTGTCCCTGTTCACGCTGGCTGTTCCCTCCCTCGCCGCGCCACCAGAGGTCGCTGGCGGGGCGGGCCAGCGCCAGCCGCCGGCTGTCCTCGCCGAGCGCCGTTCGTCGTGCGTCGTCGGTAGTCGCTCGCCGCAGATCGGCATCGCTGGTCGTCGTCGATCGTCGTCGACCGTTGACCGTCGTCGTCGAGCGTCGTCGTTTTCGCCGACCGTCGTCGCCGTCGTCGTTGTCGTCGTCGTCGTCGTCGTCGATAGGTCGAGGAGGCGCAGGTGGACTCCTGGGTTGGTGGCCTCGGCCCGCCCCGAGCCTCGGCGTTGGGTAGGACTGGCCCTTTCTTTTTCTCCTCCTCCTCCTCCTCTTCCTCCTTCCCCTCCTCATCCTCCTCTCCTCCTCCTCCTCCTGTCCTCCCTCAACCCTCTTCTCCTCCCCCTCCTCCTGCTCCTCCTCCTCCTCCTCCTCTGCCTCCTCCTCCTCCTCCTCCTCCTCCTCCTCCTCCTCGTCTGGTGGGCCGGTGGAGCCTGCGTCGGCGCGAGCGCCGTGCCATGCCGGGGGGCAGCGGCGTCCGGTTTCTGGGGCGCGCCCGCGTGGCTCGTCGGGTGCAGCTGGGCCCCGCGGGCGCGGTCGCAACACTCCAACGTGCTCCTCTTCCCTACTGTAGGCGCTGCACTTTAGCAACGCTTGGACTCGGCTTGGGAAGCTGGGGCTCTCTCCCAGGGCTCAAGCGGGCCAGCGGCTATAGAGCCGTGGCGCGCTTGCTTGGCACGCTTCGACCAGCGGCGGGGCCCCGGCGGCCCGATACGTCGCAGCGCTTGGCCAGGCGGAGCGGGTGCCCTCCTTGTGTAGAGCAGCTTGGCCTTTGTAGGGGACCACATGCAACCCCGACCCCAACCTCCCCCTCAGAAATCGTGAGGGGTACGGGTAGGGTCAGCATGTGGTCCCCTACTCTGACCATGCCCTCCGCCCGACCCGACCCGAGCCTCTTCCCGCTGTGTTAGAAGAAGAAGAAGAAGAAGAAGAAAAACACGCCGTAAACAGAAACTCTTGGCTCTACGCACAGATTTCTTGGATCCGCCTCTGACCATGCCCTCCACCCGACCCGACCCGAGCTTCTTCCCGCTGTGTTAGAAGAGAAAACGCCATAAACATAAACTTCTGGCAATCCGCGCTGATTTCTTGGATCCGCGCTGGGCCCCCCGCTGCGGCGCCTCCGGCGCCGCCTCTGGCGCGCTCCGCGCGCCAGGGAGGGGGTCTAGCGCGGATCCAAGAAATCCACGCGGAGCGCCAAAAGTGTATGTTTATTGCGTTGTTTTCTTGTTCGACGCGTAGAGTGTCCCAACATTTTTGTGGTCAGCGGCCGCAAGGAAGTCGGACGGCGGTCGAGCGGCGGCGGGGCGCGCCAGATCACCGAGGGCACGTGGGGGATGGAGCGCGCGGGACGCGGCCTCTCTCGGCACACGCCGCCCCCGAGATTCGAAGAGCAACAAACAGCGACATGCACGAACTTTTGGCGCTCCGCGCGGATCTCTGGGATCCGCGCTGCACCCCCTCCTTGGCGCGCGGAGCGCGCCAGTGGCGGCGCCAGAGGCCTCCGGCGCCGCCTCCCAGCGGCGCTTCCGGAGGCGCCGCCGGGATCCAAGTAGTCCGCGAGGAGCGCCAAAAGACTGTTCCCCACATGTTGCGTGGGGTTCTGGTTTTCTGCCCTGCTGCGTCGCACCCGCGTCTCCCTCCTTCCTCTCGTCCTCTTCCTTTCTTCCCTCGTGCACTGGACAGGGCGTCGAAGATGTGGTCCACCTTCGAATCCGCTCTGGAGGACAGGCTCCACGCGTGTTGCATGCACGGCATCTACATGAGACACGCGCCTACATACCGCCGCACGCATGCACACCTTCGCACACACACACACAACATACATCATACAACGCTAGTGCAAGCCTGGCGTGTTCACTGCATCATATACCCAAGACGTATGCACAACGTACTGGGCACCCACATGAGACACACGTCCACATCCAGCCTGGCACCCACATACAGACTGGGTCGGAAAGCATGGCAAACGTTGCGTATAGGACCTAGGGTGCTCACACCGTGCCTTACGCTAGCAAGCGTGGCATTTTGTCGACAACAGAGGGGGTGCGCAGGGGGTGGTTCCTGAGCGCGGCCGCTATGCGCGCCTCGTCCAGGGCATAGCAGGCGTGGCTTTTTTTCGACACCAGAGAGGGTGGTTCCTGAGCTCGGCCGCCACGCGCGCTCTCGTCCACGGCATAGCAGGCGTGGTATTTTGTCGACACCAGGGAGGGTGCGAAGGGGGTGGTTCCTGAGCTCGGCCGCTACGCGCGCCTCTCGCCCAGGGCATCGCAGGCGGGGCATTTTCTCGACACCGGAGAGGGTGCGCAGGGGGTGGTTCCTGAGTTCGGCTGCTGTGCGCGCCTCTCGTCCAGGGCATAGCAGGCGCGGCATTTTGTCGACAACAGAGGGGGTGCGCAGGGGGTGGTTTCTGAGCGCGGCCGCTATGCGCGCTTCTCCTCCAAGGGCAAAGCAGACGTGGCATTCTCTCGACACCAGGGAGTGTGCGCAGGGGGAGGTTCTCGAACGCGGCCGTTATGCGCGCCTCTCGCCCAGGGCATAGCAGGCGCGGCACTTTCTCGACACCAGAGAGGGTGTGCAGGGGGTGGTTTCTGAGCTCGGCCGCTATGCGCGCCTCTCGTCCAGGGCATCGAAGGCGTGGCACATTCTCGAAAACAGCGAGGGTGCGCGGGGGGCTGGGTCCTGAGCGCGGCCGCTACGTGCGCCCCTCGTCCAGGGCATGGCAGGCGGGGCAGTTTCTCGACACCAGAGAGGGTGTGCAGGGGGTGGTTTCTTAGCTCGGCCGCTATGCGCGCCTCTCGTCCAGGGCATCGAAGGCGTGGCACATTCTCGACAACAGCAAGGGTGCGCGGGGGGCTGGGTCCTAAGCGCGGCCGCTACGCGCGCCCCTCGCCCAGGGCATGGCAGGCGGGGCAGTTTCTCGACACCAGAGAGGGTGTGCAGGGGGTGGTTTCTGAGCTCGGCCGCTATGCGCGCCTCTCGTCCAATTCATAGCACGCGTGGCATTTGTTTGATATGAGGGAGGATGCGCAGAGGGTGGTTCCTGAGCTCGGCCGCTGTGCGCGCCTCCCGTCCAGGGCATAGCAGGCATTGCATTTTTTCGACACCAAGGAGAGTGCGCAGGGGGTGGTTCATGAGCTCGGCCGCTATGCGCGCCTCTCTTCCAGGGCATAGCATGCGCGGGATTTTGTCAAAACCGGGCAGGGTGTGAAGGGGGTGGCTCCTGACTTCGGCTGCTACGCGCGCTTCTCGCCCAGGGCATAGCCCAGACGTGGTGGAAGCCCTCGTCAATTCTTTCGGTATCCAGGTTGAGAAGGCGAAGGGCCTGTTCTGCTTTCCGCTCATGGAGGCGCACTTCAAGTGGCAAACCTCCAACATAGCGCACGGGTTTAGAAGGTTTGGGCACGCGCTCACGCACGCGCGCTTCTGGACGTCCACCGCGTCACAGGGCCAGACGATCCGCACCGGGGTGACCATCGACTGCGCACAAGACACGAGCATTGGCAGACCAGATGAAAGAGCAGAGAACTGGTGGCTGCACCTGTACGCGATGCTCAGCATAGCCACTTGCACGGACGATCTGCTCTTGCTTCGGCCGCCGCCAAGGTCTCGCAGAAAGGCCCGCCCCCGTCCGCGCTCAAATCCCTCCAGAAGTTTGATGAGCGCATGGTCGCGGAGACTCGGGAAATCGAGGCTCGCGCTCTGGAGCGCCAGTGGACCTTGCCGGCGGCGCGAGGTCGCCGGAGCGCTACCGTTCAGAGATTTTCCATCGAAGAGCGCCCCCGGGAACTTTCCGTCCATAGGATGCTCTGGTGTTTTCTCCGCTGCGCGTGCACCTCGGAGTCTTCGCGGACAGAAGTTGCGCGTGTATTTGCAAGCGCTTTCTCCGCGCCCCACTCCGTCAAACGGCCTTCGGTGACCCCCGTCCTCTTCTGCCGCGCCACGTCGCTCCCCGACGATAAGAAGGCGCCTGCCCACGTCCTCGCGCCAGCTGTGGCGCGAGATTATCCAGCGAAGGGCGCTCGAGGACAAGGTCGACAGCGCGCGCTTGCGCTTCGCCGTCTTCTATGCGCAGCTCGGAGACTTCCCGTCGAAAGTATGTCTAGGCTATCGCAGCATGCGCGCTGCAGCGCGGGCTCGAGTGAGTGCGAAGGGCGCGGTGCCAAGCCTCCACCTTCCCTCTTCCTTTCCACGCCGTTCTCCTCGCCCCGGCCCGACGGCGGGTGCGACGACGAGCGCGACGAGTAAGACGACGACGACCGCGAAGGCGAGGACGACGACGAATGCGACCACAAATGCGACGATATATGACGACGACGATTACGAAGACGACGACTGCTTTGACGAGCACGACGAGTACGACGAAGAGAAGGACGAGCGCGACGAGTACGACAACGACGACGACGACGACAACGAATTGGCACTACCAGCGCTGGGGTCGACGTCTACGGCGACGACGACAGCGACGACGAGGACGACGACGAACACGACGACGAGTACGACGACGATAGTACGACGAAGACGACGACGAGGACGACGACGACGTCGTCTTGGAACGGTCGTCCAGCGTCAGTGGTTTAGTCTGGTTGGTCGCGTTCGTCTGGTTGGTTGGGCTGGCTGGTTCGACTGGATGGTGGTGCTGGCAGTGGTAGTGGTTGTGTGGTGCACACAGGACATGAAGTAAAGTATGTGGGTATCCCCGGTCGCCTCACGTTTATGGCGTTTTCTCTGATTATAGATATCGGGGCGCTGCAACTCTCATACGAACTGGGCGGTTTTGCCGGCCTGCCGTTGAGACCATCACAGACCGAGCTGGCTCGGAACATGCAGATGTTTCGCCACGTCGGATCTCGGGGGCTGCCGCTGCTGCCACCAGGCGCACTCCATCTGCCTGCTGTCGCTGTGCCGGCTGACCGTCACCGGGGGCCCAGAGGATCGGTGGGCCGGCGCCCCCCCCGAGGGGAGGGGGAGGAGGGCCCAGAGGAGCAGGATCTATAAAAAACGACAGGAGGGAATTGCCTGGAGGAGGAGCATCTGCACCCAATCGTTCATTCCTCGCCGATCGGGGCTTTGGTGCTCCACCCCTCCCAGGGACGTGTGCTTTGTTATCGAAGACGCCCACGGCGAATCACCGCCGCCCCGTGCTGTGGACGAGCTCATTCGGCCAAACGTTGAGACGAAGTCTGGCAAAGCTTTTGGCTGTTGGACGATGTGTTCCCCCAGCCATTGTAGACCCCCTTTGGGGGACATTTGGGAGAGGAAGAGAAAGGCAGAGGAAAAAGAGGAGGCCCTTTGAGGCCTTGTTGGGGTCTCCTTGGGGCTTCCTGAGAGCTGAGAGCCTCTTGTAGTCTCCTGGGGGTTCGTGGTGGTTCCTGAAGTTCCTTGGAGGATTCCGTGGGATGGGCCAGTTTTTTTTGGGCCAGACTCCGGGCAGCCTCTGTGGCACCCAAATGAAGCGTTGTGACTCGTGCGGCCTCGGAGCACGTTCCTGGACCCCCCCCCCAGGCCCTCCTGGACGGAGTGAGCACTTCTGTGCTGCGCGCAGGGAAGGAAGGCATAGCTGGGAAGGCTCCCCCTCCCCTCCCCCTCCTTTTTCCTCCTCCTCCTCCTCCTCCTCCGCCTCCTCCTCCTCCTCCTCCTCCTCCTCCTCCTCCTCCTCCTCCTCCTCCTCCTCCTCTCCTCCCTCCCCTCCCCTCTCCTCCTTCATCCTCCTCCTCCTCCTCCTCCTCCTCCTCCTCCTCCTCCTCCTCCTCCTCCTTCTCCTCCCATGCCGCCGTGTGCTGCGTGCGTGGCCCGCCTTCCGCACCGCTGGGAGGGGGGGGCGAGCTGACGTTCGCCCGCGGGCGAAGATCGTCTGGCACTCGGCTGAACGCTCCGACCATCAATCGGTCGCTGCTCGACGGTCGTCGGCAGCGGCGCTCGGTCCAGAGAGCACGGCACAAAAGAAGGAGGAGGAGGAGGAGAAGGAGGAGGAGGAGGAGAGGAGGAAAGGGGAGGAGGAGGAGGAGGAGGAGGAGGAGGAGGAGGAGGAGGAGGAGGAGGAGAGGAAGAGGAGGAGGAGGAGGAGGAGGAGGAAGAGGAGGAGGAGGAGGGAGGAAGGAAGGCAGGAGGAGGAGGAGGACGAATAATGACCCTCCTCGCAGACATGTCCGCTGCCGCAGGACGAGCCCCTGAGCCCCTTCTCGCTGCTAGGCCTGCCCATCAGCCGGGTCGACCTCCACGCGGCGGCGAGGCGTTGAGTTCGCCAACCTCCTCTCGCCGGCACCAGCCTGCATGACCAGATCTCCGGCGATGTCTTCAGCACTCTGGCGCTCCGTGCGGATTTCTTGAAGCCGCGCTGCGCTCCCCTCGGCAGCGCCTCCGGCGGCGCCCCCGGCGCGCTCTCCGCGCGCCAGGGAGGGGAGTCCAGCGCAGATCCAAGAACTTCTCCGGGAGCGCCCAAAGTGTTCGTTTATGTTTTTCTTCTCCTAAGATCTCCGACGAGATCTTCAACATGCGGTTTTGTTTCCTCCCTCGGGAGGCGGGTATCGGGTCCCACGGCCATCAAAAACGTTGGTTCCCGAACGAGTGAAGACTACGGTGAAGCGGTCGGGACTTCCCTGCGGCCGCGGATTGAACAAATCATATCGGCGGATGCCAGGGTGGAAGAGGAGACGCAAGCCTGGATTGAGGATTACGCTGCGTGGATCAGCGACGCATCCCGCTTCCATGCAAAATCGACGCGTGCCTTTGCCAGATGAGTCGGCGTTCTCTTAGTGCGTCGGGGGCGGGGGGGGGGCATTCCCCGATCCGTGGAGCTGGCGCCCGCGCGCCGTACCCTTTGATCCGTGATCCATGATAGCGCGTGCTCGGATGCAAAGCAGCAGCACAGGTGAAGGGCGGTTCTCGGCGGTTCTTGGACGTTCTCGTCGGCTCTCGGTAGTCTTCCGGCACTGGGATTGCCTTCGAGCAGCTGCGCCTCGCCGAGAGCGTTTTGGGAGTGCCCGGACTGTCCCGAACGGCCGCTGGAGAGTCGAGTTTCGACCCAGCAGTCAGAACGACGAGGCACACTCGGGGCGAACCTCTTGGAGCCTGGAGCCTCCCAGGAGAAGGGGGAAGACAACGGGAGGAAGGTATACCGTGACGGGGGAGCCGAGCGTGGCCGGGATGTGTTCGTGCCGTGGCCCCCAGTTGACCAGGCTTATCGCTGACCCGGGCTAGCGCGAACCCGAAACATACCGACACCAATACTTTATTGGAGAATTCTGGTTTTTCATGTTCGGCACCCAGGGACCGTCTTTGGACCACGAGGCCGCCCAGATATCTAGTGATCCACGGTGGGAGACTTGCCAGGATGTGCCCCAGGAGGGATCAGGCAAGCGATCTTCGGCAGAACAGGTTTTGGTCGGGAGGGTCGGAGGGGGGAAACCCGACGAGAGATGCCGATGCTTACCACCTTCCTCGGCGTCGCGTTGTTGGGCCCCCGTGGCCCTGGCTAGAGTGCGTCTCGAAGTCCTGGTCTGAGCGCCCCGGCCGGAGCGGGGTCGGAGCAGCCGCGGCGCGGGCACGCGGTGTTTGCGGCAGGGATCACGGGAGCCCTCCGCCTGGGTCTGAGCAGGAGGATGGGGAGAAGCAGGGAGAGGGGAGAGGGATGAGGAGGAGGAGGAGGAGGAGGAGCACGAGTATGAGCGGGTGGGAGAGGAGAAGGATGGAGAGGGAGGACGAGCAGCAGCAGCAGCAGCAGCAGGAGCAGGAGGAGCGGGAGGAGGAGGATGGCCCGCGGAGTGCCGAGGGGGGGAAGGGCGGGGGGTGACGACGGCGAGGAAGGAGTCGGCTCCAGCAGTGTGGCCTGCGCTGGGGCGAGAGCGAAATTCTGACGGATGGGGGCAAACTTCGAATCATGAGATGAGACCAGCGCTGCAGCGGCTGCACCATTTGAAACAGGACAGCTAGTATGTGCTCCAAGCAGTCAGTGAAGCTATGGAGGGGAAAGAGTGAAATGTGGAGAACGCTATGGAGCTATTATTCCCAATCAGAGCTTGCCTCTGTAGGGGTCCTAGCGGATTCGTATGGTTAGGTTAGGTTTGCCGCCGATTTTCGCCGCACGCCCGGGTGCCCAGGTGCCCGGGTGCCCGGGTGCCCGGGCGTGCCCAGGGTTGCCCGGGTGCCCGTAGCCCTATAGCCTTATAACCCTAGAGCCTTATAACCTTATAGCCCTCTAGCCCTATAGCCCTATAGCCCCAATAGCTTTATAACCCTATAGCCCTAATAGTTCCATAGCACTATACCCTTATAACCCTGTAGCCATATAGCTATACAGCCCCATAGCCCTGTAGCCCTCTAGTTATCTAGCCCTATAGCCCTACAGCCCTTTAACCCCATAGCCCTATATTCTTGAAACTATTATGAATGGGTTTGTTATCTGGTATCACGTGTCAGCTGCGATATGCAATCTGTATGTATGAGTATGTTTGTACAGTGTATAGGTCGTGTAAGCCATGTGCGAGGTATGTTGCTACGCTGGACCGGCTGCGTGGTGGGACCTATCCGGTGTGCGCTGTGTTGTGTTGTGCGGTGTGCGGTGTACGCTAGGCTGCGTAAGCTCTGCTGCCCACCCGGTGCACGGGGCTCCAAGGAGCTGCCCTCGGGCGGGCACTAGGCGGAGCCTCGGCGGAACCGCCGCGGGGCAGGTGGCGCCCACGGGCGCCCACGAGGCGCAAGCACGGGCGGGCGCCAGGCGAGGGCCTCGGCGGGCCCACCGAAGGGCACTGGGCGCCCTCGGGCGGTACGAGGAGGAGGAGGAGGAGGAGGAGGAGGAGGAGGAGGAGGGGAGGAGGGAGGAGGAGGAGGAGGAGGAGGAGGAGGAGAGGATGGAGGAGGAGGAGGAGGGAGGAGGAGGAGGAGGAGGAGGAAGGAGGAAGGGGGAGGAGCAGGGGAGGAGGAGGGGGGAGGAGAGGAGGCAGGAGGGGGAGGAGGAGGGGAGGAGGCAGGAGGGGAGGAGGAGGAGGAGGAGGAGGGAGGAGGAGGAGGAGGAGCGAGGAGGAGGAGGAGGAGCGAGGAGGAGGATGGAGGAGGAGGAGGAGGAGGAGGAGGAGGAAGGAGGAGGGGGAGGAAGCAGGGGGAGGAGGAGGGGGAGTGAGGAGGAGGAGGAGGGGGGAGGAGGGGGAGGAGGGAGGATGGAGGAGGAGGAGGAGGACCACGAGAAGGAGGAGGAGGAGGAGGAGGGAGGGGGGAGGGGGGGGGGGGGGTTGGGAGGAGCCTCGGCGGACAAAACCCAGGGGCACGCCCGGGGCACGGGGCTCCCACGAGGTGCCCACGGGCGGGCACCGGGCAAGGCTTCGGCGGGCCCACGCGGGGCACGGGGCGCCGAAGAGGCGCGCACGGGCGGGAGCGCTGCACACCCTTAAGGCCTCCAGGAGGTGCGCCTCTCGGGGGGCCTCTCGGGGGAGGCCTCTCGGGGGGCCTCTCGGGCTGGGATGTCGCGGGAGGCCTCTCGGGGGGCCTCTCGGGGGCCGTGCTGGAGCCTCCTCGGGGGCCTCCTGGGTCCTGCTGGGGGGCCTCCTGGGGGTCTCCTGGAGCCTCCTGGGGAGTCGGGGCCTTCTGGCAGCCTCTCGGGATCTCCTTCACGCCTCTTGGGGCGGGAGGCTTCGAATTTCGGTTCTGCTCCCCCCTCTTGGGCCTCTCTCGGAGCCGTCGTGAAGCATTCTTGGGCCGTCTTGGGCGCCTCATGGGCCGTCTAGGTGCTCTCTTGGGCTCTTGGGCCGTCTTGGGGCTCTCTCGGGAGCCTCGGAGGCCGCCTTGGCGCGGTCTCGGGAGCCTCTGGAGACGTCCTGGACCCTCTGGCTCGAAGCGTGGAGGACCAAACAGCATCGCAAAGCCTACCGGAAAGAACTGTTGTTTTACCTGTCGGGGTCTTTTGGGATAGGCTCTCGGAGGCTTGTTGGGACGTCTTGGGCGCTTTCTCGGTCGATTGGAGGAAGCTCAGCGATTCGAGGCTCTCTTGGACCGTCTTGGGAGCCTCCTGGGACCCTCTTGGCCCGTCTTGGGGCCCTCTGCAGTCGGGGCGCTGAAGAAGGGACCCTTTTCGTTGAGGAGGGGCTCATTGTTCCACACTTTGCCTCAGGTTGTCCTTAGGTTCTCCTCGATGGGAAACAGAAGTTTAACTTATGAAATAAAGGGCCCTCGTTCCTTATTAAGGGTTCCTCAAGTCAACGCCCCGACCGTAGGCCCCGAACAGGTGATGCGAGAAGACGCTGGGAGCCCCAGGGGCCACGCGGGGAGCCCCAGAAGCTGTGGCAAGTTCGAGTCCAGGCCCATGATGATGATGCTGCTGCTGCTGCTGATGATGATGAGGATGATGATGATGATGATTCTGATGATGCTGATGATGCTGATGATGCTGATGATGCTGATGATGCTGATGCTGATGCTGATGCTGATGCTGATGCTGATGCTGATGCTGATGCTGATGATGATGATGATGATGATGATGATGATGATGAGGAGGAGGAGGAGGCAGGAGGAGGAGGACGAGGCCGGAGGAGGAGCGGAGAAGGAGGCAGGAAGCAGGAGGAGGGGAGGAGGAGGAGGAGCAGGAGGAGGAGGAGGAGGAGCAGGAGGAGGAGGAAGGAGGAGGAGGAGGAGGAGGAGGAGGAGGAGGAGAGGAGGCGGAGGAGGAGGAGAGGCGAGGAGGAGAAGAGGAGGAGGAGGAGGAGGAGGAACAATGCTGCCTCCTCTACCTCCTCTCCTTTTGTGCTCGTCCTGCTGCTCTACCCTTTGCCTCACTTTTTCGAGCAGGAGGAGGAGGAGGAGGAGGGAGGAGGAGCCGGAGGAGGAGGAGGAGGAGGAGGAGGAGGAGGAGGAGGAGGGAGGCAGGGTGGAGGGAGGGGGAGGAGGAGGAGGAGGAGGAGGAGGAGAGGAGGAGGAGGAGGAGGAGGAGGAGGGGAGGAGGAGGAGGAGGAGGAGGAGGGAGGAGGATGAGAGGAGGAGGAGGAGGAGGAGAGGGAGGAGGAGGAAGAGGAGGAGGAGGAGGAGGAGGAAATGCTGCCCTCCTCTACCTCCTCTCCTTTGTGCTCGTCCTGCTGCTCTACCCTTTGCCTCACTTTTTCCCTAATGCGCCCCCCCTCCCCCAATGCGGGGGAAGGGCAGGAAATGTGTGCATGGCCTCGGGAGAACCCTTCAACCGCCATGCGTGAGTGAGTGAGTGAGGATTAAAGAATCCTCAGGATCGAGGATTGAGGCTCCAGGGGATCCAACGAGGGACCCGAGCACGCTCCAGCTCGTGCCTCAGGGGCACGGTGGCGGATATGCGGTGCGCCAGAGCAAACAATTAGTATCTGGGATAAGTGGCGCCTCGCTCGGGCTGGATCCGGGGAGAGAGGAGACCACTACTTTGATTTAGTAATCATACAGGAGAGGAGAGGGGGAGGACCCGCTTCCCTCCTCAGGGCCTGGGCGGGAAATCAGAGGGGGCCTGCTCAGAAGCCTCAGAAGGCCTCCAGCCTTCTGAGAAGCCATCTGCGCCTTTCCCGAAGCCACGGAGGGCTTCCGAGAAGCCCCGCCCCCATCCGAGAAGGTTGGACCCCCCTCACTTCCCTCAGGATGGAGGTTTAATTCAGCATCGGCGCTGGCAAAATCCATTGTCGAAAACTGGCCTAGTCTGGCAGACTCCCAGTTACTCTGATCCAATCCCCCTAAATCCGGCCTAGTTCCCGGCTCAATCTGGCCGAATCTGGCTCAATGGCTCCCGAATGGGGCTTCACAGCCTTGTATCGTTCTTGCAGAAACCTTCCATGGAGTTGCTCAGGGCTGGACCGAAACGCTGTTTTGCTGGACTCCGGCCGTGCTTTGTGTTTTTCGTTTTGGCAGGGAGGTACAGGAAGACAGGCAGAGCAACACGACAAACGAAACGAAAGCAAAACGAAAAACAGCGTTCAGGTCCAGCCCTGGAGTTGCCTCCTACTCCAAATCCCTCATTAATCGACCCCCCCCAAAGACGGGACCCCCTCCAAATGCGACCTCATATTCCGGACCCCCCTCTTCGACGGGGCGCCTTAAACCGGGCCCGTAAGCTCCAATCCAAAGAAAGCGCCCTAATAAAGCAGACCCCCCCAGTTACAAAAAAAGGCGCCTCAAGAAACCGGACCAGGGGGACGGTGAATAAGGGATTTGGAGTATGACCTCCCCTCTCGGCACGCCGCCGAGCTGCTCCTCCCCCCCCCCGTCCCCCGCAGAGCGGCGTCCCGGCAGGCAGAAGTTCACGCCGCCGGGCACCAGCCTCCAGCTGGACACGTTCGCCTCCGCCCGGGTTCTGCAGGTCGGCCGCTGCCGGGGGGGGTGGGGGTGGGGGTGGGGGGGGGGGGGGGGGGGGGGGGGGGGCGAAACGGCGGTGGGCAGGAGGGGAAGCTGGAAGCGGATAGAGGGATAGAGAGAGGAGGGGGATAGGAGGAGAGAGGATAGGAGGAGGAGGAGGAGGAGGAGGAGGAGGAGGAGGAACACATGAAGGCAGAGGATGAGGAGGAGGGGTGCTGAAGCGATGGATGGGGGGGAAGAGCAGAGGAAGAGGAGGGCGGAGGATGAGGAGGCAGGGTGCAAACAAGGAGAGGAGGGGCGGACTGGGAACCTTATTGGCTCCTCTCTCATACGCATATATACATGTATACTGTGTCATTGGAACCCGCCTCTTTGCAGGAATCCTGAGGCATGTAGGACATGAGAGAGAGAGAGACGGACACATGTACATACAGACATACGTACGCACGTACGGTATATAGGGATACATGTGTAGGCATCTATAGCTTTGTAAGTGTATATGGCGAGGGAGAAAAACATGGAGAGATAATGAGAGCGAGAGAGCGAGAGAGAGAACGGGAGACAGAGAGAGAGAGAGAGAGACCACGTGTGCACATGTGCGATAGAGATGGAGTATATGTATACATATGCATGGATGAACAGATCTAGGTGGCGAGCATATAGACACAAACAATGAGAGGGATAGCATACATATACATAATCTATGTGCATAGAGGGATCTACGAACAATGAGAGGGGTTGCCACTGGTAGGGGGAATGGAACCGGACAGGACGAACCCGATGAAGAGAAGGGGGAAGGGAGGACAGGATGTTATGGAGGAGGAGGAGGAGGAGGAGGAGGAGAAGGAAAAGGATCAGGAGCAGGAAGTGCAGGGGGATGAGGTGGATGAGAGAGGGAGGAGGAGTGGGGCATCAGAAGGGGGAGGCTGAAGAGGAGGGCGATGAGGATGGGGAGGAGGAGGAGGAGGAAAAGGGGAAGGAGGAGGAAGAAGAGGAGGGGACAACAATGAGTAGACGGAGGAGAAGCGGGGAGCACAAAGAGCAGGCGGATTGGGTGGCGGACGGACTATCAGTTTGCCTGCCTCCCTCTCCTTCCGTCCCTCATCCGTCAGGTGTTGCTGGAGGTGGCGCTGGCCCAAGGCGGCCCCAGCTTTCCGAGTGAGCCCGGATGGCCCCCGCAGAGCCACCCTCTCACGAGGCCCAGGGCAGCTCCAGGGGATCCACGGTTGCGCGGAGAGCTGGGTACGCGCCGTGCCAGGGGCACCTCTGTCAGTGCCCGCCTCCGGCCCCAAGGAGGAGAAGGGAACTGTGGGAAGAGAAGGAGGAAGAGGCGGAGGACGAGGAAGGGCAATGAGGAGCAGGAGGAGGAGGATGAGCTGGAGCGGGGGTGAGGAGAATCATCATGATACGAAGGGCGAGGAGGAGAACAGGGAGTAATACCAGGAATGAAATTGAGGATGAGAATTGGGAGTATTGGAGGCAGGAGGAGCTAACAGCTTGCTTAATTACCTCCCCATCCTTCTCCTCCTCCTCCGCCTCCTCCTCCGTATCATCCGAATCCTCCGTAACCTTCGTATTCCTCCCCCCGTCCCCTGCGTATCTTTCTTCCTCGCCTTGGGCCGCCGTGACTGAACGCCGAAGTGATTCCCGATTCCAAGTTTGCGTGCAGTAGCCGCTTCAATGAGCGTAGCATCCATCCATCCCTTCTCCTCCTCTTCTCATCTTCGCCGGGGCGCCAGATCAAGTTGCCCTTGAGCTACGATCCCGCCGCGCCCCTGGCGAGCCTTGCGAGGCGGGGTGGGGTGGGGAGCGGGGTGGCTGACGGCCAGCACTGAGAGTCCGACTCTGCCTCGCTCTGCCTCTCAGAGAGCAGTGGCAGGCGGCTGCACGCTCGCAAGAGGGGGGTCCCGCCCCTGCTGATGCGAGAGGACAGGGGCACGAGGAGGAGAAGGAGGAGGAGGAGGAGGAGGAGGAGGAGGGAGAGGGGGAGGGGGCAAGTAGGAATTATAGCGAACTAGCAGGAGGAGGTAGGAGGAGGGAGGGAGGAGGAGGAGGAGGAAGAGGAGGAGGAGGGGACCGATGGGAGAGGAGGAGGAGGAGGCGGAGGAGGACGACGACGAGGAGATGAGAGGAAGTGCGGGGGGTGGGGGGACGCGGAACGGGCCAGATGGAGGAGCATTTGGAGGAGGGACGGTATTGAAGTTGATTGACGAGGACGATGCGCAAGAGGCGGAGGAGGAGGAGGACGAACGGTGTGAGTAGGATTGTGCAGGAGGAGGAAACGGAGCAGAAGGAGGCACACTAGGAGGAGAAAAGAGGGGCAGCAGACGCAGCAGACGGATGAGGATGCCGCGAGTGAGAAAACGAATCACGACGAGGGGGACAGGAAGGTCGCTGAGAGGAGGGGGATATTTGTGAAAAGGAAAAGGAGTGGGAGGAGGAGGAGGAGGAGGAGGAAGAGGAGGGAACCGATGGGAGAGGAGGAGGAGGAGGAGGAGGAGGAGGAGGAGGAGGAGGAGGCCCCCCAAAGGCATCCCATCCAGAAGATCCAGGATTCCATCGTTCTCATGGACCGCGGGCTCTGGGAGGGGGAGGCTGGCTGGCGCCCCTCGCGCCCGCGCCCGCCGCCTTCATCGTCGTCGTCGTCGTCGTCGTTGTCGTCGTCGTCGTCGTCGTCGTCGTCGAACGTCGTCGTCGAATGTCGTCGTCGTCGAGCGTCGTCGTCGAGCGTCGTCGTCGAGCGTCGTCGTCGAGCGTCGTCGTCATCGTCGCCGTCGCTGTTCCAGGATCGAGGTATTTTGCTGTTGTTGCTTCTCCCCTTGTCTGGCCTCCAGGGAGCAACCGTCGTCGTCTACGCCGTCGGCCTCATTCCCCACTTCCCTCCCGCCTTCCCCACCCCCATTGTCCCCCCCTCATCCCTGGCCCCCCCGCCTCCTCTCCCACCTCGCTCAGCAGGCTCAGGACCTCGCTCTAGTCCTTGAGGCCCAGCGCGCTCCAGAGCCCTGGAGACAGGCCGTGCGTTCAGACTCCTCTTCCCCCCCCCCCGCCCTTGCGTTTTGAGATACCACAAAGCAGGCGCTGCTCTGAAGCGCTATCTCTGGACACCCCGCAAAGCTAGGAAGACGAAGAAGAAGAAGAAGAAGAAGAAGAACAATGAGAAGAGTTACCGATGCCGGTACCCTTCCCTTGTCGCCTGGGTTGGGTCCGCCTCGACGTTCTTCACGTAAGGCTCTCCTGGAGGGCCCGTGAGCAGGGGCAGCGGCCCCCGCTTCTCTTTAAAGGAGGTGAGATGTACAAAAGCTGGGGAAACAGAACGTACAGAAAAAAAATAAGAATACTAATAAACTGACGCATAAGAATGCAGAATACAAGCATCCGATAATAATACTAATAACTCACTACTACTACTAAATACCACTCGCAAACATAAAGACTCCTCATCACATGAAACATACTCCTCCTCCTCCTCCTCCCCTCATCCCTCCTCCTCCTCCTCCTCCTCCTCCTCCTCCTCCTCCTCTCCTCCTGTGCTTCTCGCCCCCGTGTCGTTTTTGCTTCGGCCACGGGCCCCAGAGGCCGACCGCGAGGGGAACCTCCGCCGGGGTGGAAGAGAACAGGTCGTCGGAGATTTCCGGGCCTCGGCAGCTGTCGGCGAACGAGCTTGCCTTAGGTCGGGCCTGTCCCCCTGCAGGGGGGATTTTATACGAAAAATGCAAAAATAGCCCAAGAATGCCCTGAAAATATTCAACATGGTCAAAAAGTACCCTACATAGTCCGAGTTTGTTCTTACTATGTTTGAATATTCCTCCTGTGGATGGACAAGCCCGACTTAAAAGCTTGCCGTCGTCAGGCGTCCTACGGCGCGAGCGTGTCTCCGGGTGCCTGCTCCGCCCCCCCCGCCTCTCGCAGGGTCCATGTGGTCCGAGCCGAGGCGCGTCGATACCGATTCTGCCCAGCACGATCCGACTCGATCCCGACATCCCGACGATCCGGTGCGGCCCGATGCTTGCACGGCGCGGCTGTACATTCTGGCGCAGATTCCATGCCGATTCCCCGACGAGGCAGCCCGATCCGACGTACATCCCGATCCGGTCCGACTTGCTGTTTCGCTACAGGTGGGGGCTCGACCACAGGAAACCTTCCACAAGAAACCCTCCACAAGAAACCCAACCCTGAGACCCCAGGACGTCCGCTCATTTTTCGTGTGGGAACGTCACGCCTTCCACAGTAAAACCCTCGAAACCCGAGAAACCCAGTGCACCCTGGAGGCAAGCAGGGTGCCTCTTTGCATGGGCCCCCACTGCACGAACTGATCCTGGACCACCCCCCCCCCCAGTGGCTGAAGCTGGCCACCACGGACTTCGACTTCCGCGTCAGCATGGCGCCGGCCGGCGCCCCGCTATCCTCACAGGCGAGGCCGCCGCCGCGGGCGTCTGCGGCGTCGGGGCGAGGACGACGCCGCGGATCGGGGGCAGTGTCGGGGGGGATGCGGTACAGTGGAAGCCCATGCCATGAAACACCCTGGTTGCCTCCAGGGTGCCCTGGGTTCCTTGTGTCTCGAGGGTTTTGCGTTGGAAAGCGTGACGTTCACACGCCAAGAATCAGTGGACGTTCTGGGGTCTCAGGGTTGGGTTTCTTGTGGAAGGTTTCTTGCGGACTGGTCTCCACTGTACAGTCCAGGCTGATTAGCAGGTCGACCCTGCCAAATGAAGCGTACCCTTGTGTCCTGTGTTCGGCGACCCATGCCTCCTATACTCTTATGGCAATGTGGCCCTCGGAAGGGTCTTGTGTCTTCTCGCGTGTCCTCTCCAATCGACCCCGACTGTAGGCTCGTGCGGCGATCGATGGCCTGCCAGCGGCGCCAGCGAAGGCGTTGAAGGTTGAGCGCCGCCTGATAGAACGACGCCGAAGCACCGAGGGACACGGTAACGACACAGGACCCGATCTGGGGGCCGCCGCCAGATTTCGATGCCGTCAGGAGCGGCTCTTGATGAAAAGCGGGTCCCAGTGAATCCTTTGGGGGTCGACGTTGTGGAAAAAACATGGCGTCGGGGGTCTAGGTACGACGATGACTCCGCAGGCTGGCACCCCTGGGCTAGGAGAGATTGCACGTCTCTCGCCGTCACAAACAGCCTCATGTGCCCCGAGGGGGGGCCCCATAGGGTGGGGGAGTTCATCAGGGAGCGCACCCACAGAAACTGCAGACCCTGGATGGTTCCTTCTCTGATGAGGGCGGCGGTGATATCCATGGCCGATCCACGATTGGAATTCCTCGGGCTTCCCGGACGAGTGAAAGCACAAGGCATGCAACAGGGCACGCTCGACCCAGCCATGCTTCCTTCCGCTCGCCTGCGTGGGCCTGTCCGGGTCGTCGGGAAGATGCCAGCGAATTGGCCGTTTTCGGTTCGCGAGAGGGCGTCGCGGCCGTCATTTTTTGCGGGTCCAGGTCCGTCGGGTTCGGTCCTAGGCCGTTTTCACTACAGGGAGGTTTACTAAAGGGAGGTTTGTCCACCGCCACCCCCCCCAGTTGCACTGTGCACCCCAGCACCGTGGGGCGGTGAGGCGCGTGGAGATCATCGCGCTCCCCTGGGGTGGTCCTGGGGTGCGCCGCGGGCGCCGTGCCAGCTCTGTTGGAGTCGGCGCGGCGTGTTGAATGCGTTGCTCGCACGGGCTTCGGCCCTCGAAGAGTTCAAACAATGCCCCCACCCCCTGCTGGCCCGGCCGAGCGTGCCGGTCTTCTGCAGGACCACGGGGCGAAAAAGAGGCGCTCCGCCTTTTTTGTTTGAAGCCCCGAGCTCGGCCGCCGGGGCACGCAACTTGTCGTGATCAGACGATCCGGCGAGCCTCTTGAGCCTCTCCAGGACCCCTTTCTGTTGTGGAAAGGCGATCAGTGGAGAGGAGGCATGTTGTTAAACAAATTCCAGATGTCTAAGGGTCAGGCGATAGCCCGGCTTATCGGGCTTGTCCCCCCCCTTCCCCCCCCAGGATAACCTAACCTTGCCGGTTGTGCAGGTCCGGGGTGGAGGGCCCCGGGCATATGCAGGGCTGTCCACAGCGCGAAGGTTAGGTTATCGGCCGGCCCCCTCCTCCTCCCTTCCCCCCCTGGGTTAACCCGGGTTATCGCCGATTCAAAGAAAGGGTCTCCTACAACATGTGTTCAACATGTTTGAAACATGCAAAACACATGTTGTAGACCTGCTGTTTCATAAAAAAACAGTTCTGAAACATGAAACGCACAGTTCAAATCCACTGATAGGGCTGTTAGACTGTCCATTATCATGGCATCCACAACTCTTCTGGACCCTCAAGTATGAGCTATTCCACGAGATCCTCAGTAAGGCTGAAGACTAGAGTCTTGGTTCGGATGGGATTCCGTATTCGGGGATGTAGGTGGTGTTGTCAGGCTTACGTTCTACAGCCACTAAATTTATCTAACTGCTACCGGTGAAACCCTTCCTGAATATAACGATGTGTTGTGCTGCCTTTCTCCCGAGAAGGACTATCTAGGCCGTGCCTCTGTGTGAT
>CAUYUJ010020933.1:85000-142500 GCA_963575745.1 Prorocentrum cordatum | reverse complement strand
GAAAGATCTACAGCCAGTGTCCTCCACTGGCCTCAGCAGAACGCAGGCGGGCAGGAGAGCCGCAGAAATCTACGACGAGGCACCAGGGGGCTTCTGATGCTGCTGTGCTGAAGCGCTCGCAGGACTGATGTGTTTGCTGTGGTCTCGACATGTGTGCGCGCGCAGGTGGCTCATGCGCTATCATTTGGAAGGGCACTCGTGCAGCAGATTTGGAAATAGCGTAGAGCGGGCGCATGATATTATTCCTTAGGGATGCGGGAAGGAGGGAGAACATACCGGTTCGTTGGGCTGAGCTGGCACGAAATCATAAGGAAAACAAGACAGAAGGTAGAATCAGATATAATTTGTTGCAGCCCAGGGGGGCTTGATAACCCTGGTGGGCGAGGTGGTGGAGTCTGCCTGTTTTTTAAAAGAGAACATAGAGGGTGCAGGCTATGTGGTGCAATAAATGTTGCCACTGATGACATGTCAACCTCACTGCTCGCGCAAACATCCTGCCCTGACACCCGCAACTTTTGGCAAAACCAGTATGGCCACGATTGCAATCGCCGGTGAGCACTTGCTAACGCACCTCTATGGCCGCACTGGCGAGCGCACGCTGACGCGCGAATCGGCCAGCTGATATGGCACAACTGCTGCGGCCGCGCTGGCGTCTCAAAGGCCGCGCCAGAGTGCGGACGCTTCAATGCGGGTCGGTGATCCGGGCGGACGCGGTATCATGATGTTGTCGACAACGGCGGTAACCGTGATGATATCAGCGATGGTGGCGGCAATGATGACGATGACGACGGCAACTCCAATGACAGCGCCGGTGCTGGTGACGTCGATGACGATGATGATGTCCATGTGTCGGTGATGAAGGTGACTGTGCTGATGATGGCGGCAAACGTCTCGATTGACGATGATGATGATGATGATGATGATGATGATGATGATGATGATGATGATGATGATCGCACTCCCCTGAGCGCGCCAGAGAGGGGGGCAGTTCAGCTGCCCTCTGCCGCGGGCCTCCTGATGAGCAGGCTCCGCACGCCGCGCCCCTTCTTGGCAATGTGGCGGGCACGCGCGCGCAGGAGAGGCAGCAGGCATTCGGGCCCGTACCTGTGCGAGCTCCTTAAGGAGTTAAAGGTAGAAAAAAGCAGGTCGTGGACAAGAAACAAAGAGAACAGCTGCTGACTAGACTGGCATGGCATAGTGCACAGCATACGCGCATCGAGGCTCTGATTCAAATATTCGACTGGCAGGAAGGGCAAAACAGAATGGAGCAAGCTCAGGACATGAGGGCAATCGAAGTAATGCTGGACGTGGTCGCCGCCTGTGGCCAGGCAACCGAAACGGCAGGTAAGACGGCCCTGCCTATACCTGGCAGAGGTCGCCCACGCGTTGCAGATGGTTTTGAGAATGGCCGCAGCCACAAAAGGGCCGACGCGCGTGCAGGCAATTTGGAGCCTGAGCACCGCAAGGTCGATACTAGAGGCATCAGCAAAAGGAAAAGCGAACCGAATTCGATTGCCCAGGAGAAAACTCGCGGAGCTACAAGGGGCCTCAGAAAGCAATTTCTTCAAAATCTGTCTCTGCAACTCGTGAGTGTCCTCATCGAAGTGGTTCCACGGCAGGGCAGTTAGTCGCTCGTAATTGTGAATCAGGTGGAAAACAATGGACTCGGCACGCCATGCCGGGTATCGCTTGACCATCAGAACATCCAAGTCCTCTTCCTCAAGCTCATGAAAGCGCTTCCGAATGCTATCAAAAACCTTAGACCGAACAGCGACCCGATACATGGCAGCCTGATTCTCCAGCACTAGGTTGCGCGGGGCAATGGGCCAATGCAACGCAGACGAGAGATTGCGGAGAAGATCAGTAGGGATGCTGTAGAAGGGGCATGCGGTGAGAGTCTGCAAACCTTTGGTTTCCATGCGAAGAGCGTCCTGCGATATGTAACATAGCTGCATCACGAAGGTGAGAACCGAGAAGGCCAAGGAGTTATATGCATAGATACTTTGAGTAAGCCCAAGACGAAGCGACCGAACATGACGGACACGATTAATATATTTCTGAAGCGGAGCGGACCAGGATTTCTTGTAACCTCCAGGGCCCAGAAAGACACCCAAGACTTTGCCACTAGTGCCGTGCATAAGCGAGCGAACGTTGGTGCGAACGGACTCGAACAGGGCGAAATGCTGGTCGTCTGGCATCTCTTGCACGTGCACGATCATACACTTGGCAAGGTTCAAGAGCAGGCCAGTGCAACGGCTGGACCTAATAACATTCTTCAGCACAATCGGAACAGCGAGCAACAGGTTGGATGCCGAGATCTGGATGTCATCTGCAAAGGCACGAGGGGTAGCACAAACAGGAGCTAGCAAGTTAGATAATCGGCGCAGCAGCGGGTCGATGCATAACGCAAATAAAGCACCCGACAGCGGACATCCTTGTTTAATGCCTTGGGTGATCGAGTAGCCTGGAAACTTCTTTCCTGCTAGGCATATGTGTGTGTAAATACCGGTGTATAGGAACCGAATGGCATTCACGATATACATGGGTATGTTCATCATGATTAGCACATCTATGATCCAGTCGTGGCGCAGCGACGGGAACGCGGCGCGGAAATCCAAGAGGAGTAGCCCAGCGTGCGGCATGCCGCGATAGCAGGCGTATTCAAGAATCTGCCTCAAGGCAGAGCAAGTTGTCGAGCATAGACCTCTTGCGCACGAAACCCGTCTGGGAGCCTAAGACGCTGTACTGGCATTGTTGGCTAAATGGTTCGCATATGGCCAATGATACAATTTTGTTATCAGTGTTGCTGAGAGCAATAGGGCGCACCACAGACGCTTCCCGAGAGATCTCAGAGGTTCCAGCTTCGTGAGGGCAGATGGCCTTAGGGAGGTATACCGTGAAAGACTCGTTGAAGCCTTTATGCGGGGGCCCATATGTAGGATTGTCCAATATAGCGAGATAAACTTGATACAAGGCATTGTGAGCAGCGTCTCCAGCGAACCGCCAGGCACTGTAGGGAATTCCGTCAGGGCCAGTCGCGCTGTCCTTGCGGCTGACGAGCTTACCTATGAAGCTATGCAGGTCGAGCGTCCACTCGATACCTGGGGCAACCTGCTGAATCTCACTGCTCAACAGTGTCTTCTGGAAGTGGTATCCCCTGTCCTGAGGCTTCGCGGCATGGACCCGCCCCCAGTGGGACGCAAGGTTCTGAGCACTGACATCGAGATCAGGCGAGGGGTTCCCGGTGGGGTCGGGGACCGAAACCAGAACGATTCGGCGCCTTTTGGGAGACCACTGTCGCAGAAGCTGGTGCAACCTGAGGCCTCGATCGTCGTCGGGGGCCCCGCCACCTTCGACGCGTTCGCGAATTTCTCGCTGAAGCAGAGAATGCTGGAGCTCGGCCATTTCCCGATAAAAAGACACAGAATCTCTAAAACAACATTCATCAGCATGAACATGTAGACTAAGATGAGGAATAGCCTGGATACACCTCCGAACGTCCCAAGACTTGCCATCCCGAACAGCCCGTAGAAACTTAAGGTAAACCGACAACTTCTGCGCATCATTGTTGGGGCCTCGGAAGAACATGCGAGTCATCAGAGCATCCTTGGCAACATACATCGCGTCTTTGACGGACAGGAGGTACTCGAACGGGTCCCTGGGCATTTCAACCGAACTTATGGCAGCATCAACCTCAGAACCAAAATCAGGATGTTTGGCAATCCAGGAGGGGATCGTCGGGGTAGTTCTGCCGCCAGGCGAAAACTGAAGCCAAACAGGAATATGGTCGCTCGGCTGGGCGACATCGTGAGCAAGACCTATGACACCGCTTCTTGGTGTCGCATCAAGAATGTCGGTGGTGGCAGAAGAGATGTAGAACCTATCCAGGCGACCAAGGCTGAGAGCACCGTCCTCCCTCCCCCCAGTCCGATGAGTGGGCTCCTGTTGGGCAACTTCAGCAAAGTGTCCGAAAGCCCGAGAAAACATGTGTAGAATAGCGGTCCTCTCAGGGGTGGGTTCCCTTCCGTCTGTGAACGTCCTCATCCCCCCCTCCTCCAAGAAGTTAAAATCGCCTCCCAAGATGACTGTGGCCTGATCAGCAGGCAGAGCGTGAGCAGCAACCGCGCGGATCACACGATCCTTCTCAACGTCGGAGAGGGTAGGGTCGAGGTGAAAGTTAATCAATTGCAGCGTGCCTTTCTCGCCTGTCAGTGTAACTGCTATGCATCGTCCATCGATAATGTTAACTACGTGGATGTCCTGAAAGAGCTGGAGCAAGGAAGGATCAATAGACATGGTAACGCCTCCCGCAGCCGCAGAAGAGCAAAAAGAGCCAAGGTGCGTGCGTGCTGGCACGTCACGATCCAGCGAGGAAAGATCTTCTTCGGTCCCGTGGGTTTCCTGCAAAAATACTACTTGAAAGCGTTGTACAAGACTTCTGAAAATCTGCTGTTTCCGATGCTGTCTCTGTGGATCGCCGTAAACACTGCCAAAAAATGCACGAATATTCCAAGAAGCAAGACCCATAGCACGAGAAATAACAAAAGGATGCCGCTGCTCAGCAAGAGCAGCTTCACCTCCCCCAGGAGAGTGTGGATCAGGAAGGTAGGGATCATGAATAGCTGGAGCATTCTCAGGAGGAAGAGAGTCAGGCGGTGTCGAGGTGGCCTCCTCCCGTTCTCGCAGCAGGGCTCGCAAACGTTCAGGATCGAATTCATCGTCACTATCGCTCCCAGATACTGGCTCACTCCGCCCCTATTCGCGGCGAAGCGCAGCAGTGACCAGCTCGGGCAGCTTGTCTACTTGCTCGTCGGTGAAGCCGTAGCGCTTCAAGTTGCCGCGGTTGGGCTCGACGTTCGGGCTGTCGGTCTCGAGGACATTCTGCAACACGACGAGCTCGTCAACGAGGTCGCCGTTGACCAAGAAGCAGAGGCCCATGTACTTGTTGCATCGGAGCTGCGAGTCAGGACGCCATGTGCCAGCGTCGGTCATGACCTGCTTGATGTGTTGCCAGACCTGGCCCAGCACCCAACCTTTCTTGCGGATGTCGATGGGTTCGTCGGTGCCGACCCGAAGCCGATGCCGAAAGCCACTGCCATCTCCCCATTCTAGCGTCATGGCACGCAGCTGCAACAGGGCATTCTTGGCGTCGTCGGCGTCTTCGAAGATGATGACGTAAGCGTACTTGCAGCTCTTGGTGATCGCGCTGCACTTGTCGCGGTAGGTGGGCGAGAGAAGTGTCTTCAGGAACTCGAAGTGCTTGTCGAATGCAGAAGCCATCAGCTTGACAGGGAACCCTCGCACCCAGAGCTTCCGCCTGTCAGCAGGCGCGGCGCTAGCTCCACGGGGCGTGGCCACGGTCCCCCATGTGCTGGCGATGCCAGACGCCGTCGAAGGTGGTCGTGAAATCGTAGCGACAGAGGTCTTCAGCTCCTCGAGTGCGGCATTGATGACGCTGATCTTCTGGTCGGTCTGAGCGCTAAGTAGTGAAACCGTCAGGCATGTGTCGACCATCTCGTCAGAGGATTCGCCGCCCGTGATGTTGCCGTGGCGCTGCTGCAGGGCGATGATCTGGTTCTGCATGTGCTCGAATTTGATGTCCATCTCATTGCGCATGTCGGTCTTCATGCTCTCCATGTCTTTGGCGAGGCTGGCAAACTTAGCGTCGTGGGCATTGACGGTGGCTGCGACGGTGGACATTGATGCCAGCAGCTGATCCATCTTCTGGTCCATGGAGAGAGTGGCGGCCATCGCGGCAGCCAGAACGTCCCAGAAGGTTGGATCTGACAGGGCTAATAGAAGCACCTCCACCGCGCACACCCTGAGGCTAAAATAACCTCGAGCCTGGCCCTCGGCAGCGACCAAGCACGAAGCGCCAGGCCGCACGTTTCGTGCTTGAGCCAAAATGGCTACGGATGATGATGATGATGATGATGATGATGATGATGATGATGATGGTGATGATGATGATGATGACGACGGCCGTGATACGATGGCCCTGATGAGGGTGATGAGGAAGTGCGCGCGCAGAGGCTCAAGAAATCTGACAGGCCTGTTGTTGAACAACAAATAATTTCCCAATGTTTGAGGAGAACGTTATTTTGAAATGCTTCGAAAACCCATGGCGTTGGAAGGATTTCGACATGCGCGCGTGGCAACGCAGGTGGCCCCCAAGGTAGTATCTGATACGGATGCTTGCACTGGGAGCATGCTAGATCGACGCGGACGCACAGCGTGGTGAAATGAGAACGCGGGTTCTGGACGAGATGTCTAAAATCAGATGGTTATTCTGTGATTTCCGAAAGTGCGCGGGAGCAGGAAATCTGCAAGACTGTTGATGAGACATGACAGGAGCTGGTGCATGTATGTGGAATATATGTAAGTCTAGTGTGTTCGGTATGATTGCGACACGTGCGTCCGCTTATGGACATCGTGGTGCGCTTGCAAGGGGTGATTGAGCAGTGGCCTTTTGAAGTAAAAAACGGAGAGGGAACTCAAAGAATTGTTTGACAGGCATGGCGTTGGGTCAATACGGGCTGGGCCGGGATGGCGTGATCTCTCCTGGAAAACGACCGATCGGGGATGGACAGACCTCCCTTTAGTAAAACGTGGTTTAGTGAAAACGACCTGAGGCCCAAACCTGGCGGGCGCAAGCCTGGAAAATAACGGCCGCGGCGCCCTCTCGAGAACCGGAAACGGACAATCCACTGATCGACGTGTCGCTGTTGGGGGTTCTGTCCACCCCCGAAGCGATGACGAAGAAGCATATGTAAATTGCACCGTATCCCAGGGAGCGGTCCAGTCTGGAGGGAAGGCTTGCCATCGCTCGGACGTCCGTTCCCCGTGCATGCTCTCGTCTTCGCATGTGCGCTTAGATCTCCCAAGATGACCCAGGATGCTCCTCGATGGTCCTCGTCGACGAAAAGTACACACGCCCGAGCGATGCCGAGAAGAGGGGGGAGAGAGCCGCTTCTTCTTTTCGAGAGGGAGCCTACGGGGTGCGGTCTCAGGCGGCGACGAGGCGGCGACAGGGGGGCGCAAGGGCGAAAATCCCACCAGCACTCCTGAGCGTGGGTGTTTTTTTAGCGAGTTGGTTCTTCCAGTCCTTCTTCCCTTCGGGGACAACCCCCCTCTCCCTGGATCTCGACGGGGGGGCCGCGGGTCGTTGGAGGGTGCGACGGCCCAAGCTCGCTCCAAGATGGCCCCTGATAACCTAAGATAACATCCGTGATGGTTCATGATACCACATCATGGCTCAAGAGAGTCCCCAACATGCCTCCAAGAGGCCCCAAGACCGTCCCCAGACGGTCCCAAGAGGCCACGGGGCCTCCCCAGGATCCCCCCGAGAGGCCACAATCCGTCCAAATCCTGAGGCGAAACATTGTTGTGTGCCTTCTCCCCTTTTCGCCTGCGATAGGCTTCTGAGGCCACAAGGTGGCTCCAAGATCGCCCGAGAGAGCCCCATGCGGGTTCCAGAGCGCCCCAGGACAGCCTCAAGACCGCCCAAGACCGCCCAAAACCGCCCCAACAGAGCCCCAAGAGGCATCTTTTCGGCCTCAGACGGGGGACGGAAAAACGGGACCCCCCCCCTTCTTCGATCGATGGCCTCAAAGATGGCCCCAAGAGGGCCCCCAACGCCCCAAAAGGGCCACAAGAGGGCCCCCACAGGGTCCCCAGAGGTGTCCGAAAGGAGCCCCAGAGGGCCCAAGAAGGTTGCCAAAAAAACTCCCATAGCGAAAGAGCTGCCGAGGCCTTGATGGTTGACCCATAAGCCTGCTCAATCTGGCCTCCTTCTTCCGCTGCACGCTGCCACGCGCCTCTGGGCCGAGGCAACCCGCCTGGGCAACGTCTCTGGATGGGCACTGAGGCGGCGGCGAGCCCGGGGGGGAAGTGAGAAGGAGAAGGCCTTCTGAGGAGGCTCGGACGCCCTCCGGCCTTCTGAGAGGTTCCCTGAGCCCTCCCCGACGACGCTAAAAGAAAAACTCCTCAGAAGGGGCGCGAGGCCTTCTGAGCGAGAGAAGCCCCGGAGCCCTCTGACAAGGCCTCCTCCTCCTCCTCGCCTCCCCCCCTCGCTGGCCGCCGATTGGTGGGGACCCAGACCTGCGACGTCCTGATTTTTTCGGGACGGCGCCCTTGGAAGTCCCGGCCGGGCGCGCGCCGACGGGGCGGCGCCGAGGCGGCGAGGGTGGCGAGACTAAGGGGAGGAGGAGGAGGAGGAGGAGGAGGAGGAGGAGGAGGAAGAGGAGGAGGAGGAGGCTGGAGGCGGGAGGAGAAGGAGGAGGAGGAGGAGGAGGAAGAGGCTGGAGGAGGAGGAGGAGGAGGAGGAGGAGCAGGAGAAGGAGGAGGAGGAGGAGAAGGAGGTGGAGGGAGGAGGAGGAGGAGGAGGGGGAGGAAGAGGGGAGGAGGAGGGAGGAGGAGGGAGGAGGAGGAGAGGAGGAGGGGGAGGCGGAGGAGGAGGAGGAGGAGGAGGAGGAGGAGGAGGAGGAGGGAGAGGAGGACGCCAGGGGAGGCAGAGGCTCGACGAGCGAGCGGCACGGATCGCCACTCTGCGGGGGCGGCAAGATCGCAGCAAGGGTTGCCCAGACCAGCCCACACTTTCGGAGGCAACTCCTGGGAGAGCTTCGTGGCCGCGATTGGGACCTGCTTGGCCGAACTAGGCGGCGATCGAGCCGAACTCGGCCAGACTAGACCCCAGACTGAGCTGGCTAGGCCAGACGCTGGGCCAGATGAAGATCATGGAAGTGGCGGGGCCGATCCTCCACTCCACCACCCAGAAGACGCCGCCCACAGCACGGCACTGGAGAATGGAACACCCCCTTGACCCTCGGTCAGGCTTATCGAGGGCGTCGCGGGGGATGGGGTTCAAAGGGGGGAGGTGACCAATCGTGGCCCGAGGCCTGTGCGCGGACGAGGAGGGGGGGGGGCAGGGGACGTGCTGAAAGAAGAAGAGGGGGGTACTGAATCTGGGGAGACTCCATACACTCGGCAGGCCCGTGTCGTGACGACTTCGGCGATGTCTTCGAACGCCACGTGGCTCGCTCCACCTGGCACGATCGGCGGCCTCTCCGATCGCCAGATCCTCCCGTCTTGGCAGACTCTGGGCCCCCGGCGGCGTTCAACACTGAGAGCCCGCGCTGGGGTCTCGGACGCGTCGACACGGTGCGGGCACGCCGTGCGAGCCCAGCCTCGTCGCCCATCCCTGCGCATGGTTCCCGAGGGCCCCCAAAAGGAGGCTTGCTCCGACGGCGGCTGCTCTTCGGCGGGGCGGCATTCCCACTACCGGCCCCCTCGCGCCTTGCAATATGCACACCCCATCACCTTGTCCTCCAAGATGGTCTTCGTGGTCTGGCCCCCAGCAGACATACATTTGCAAGCAGATCGATGCTGAAACGCATGCGCACTTGTCTCCCAAAGAGAAGGTCGTCCACCGCGTGTGGCAGAGGTGAGCGCGAATCGAACCCGTGCCCTCCTTGAAGCCTGCCCCTTTAAAAAGGCGCAACCAGTGCACCAACACAGAACAACAGATGCCGACAGACTCTCGCTTTTACCCCGAAGCACCTGCGAGTCGTAGGCTCTTTTGTCCAAAACTGATCACTTAATCATACACCCTCCGCTTGATAAGGAGTTTGTCGGCAGCGAGCCTGAGGGGGAAGTGAAAAGTGTCGGGCCTTCCTCGGGCCTTCTGAGAAGTTCCCTAAGCCTTCCCCGAAGACGCAGACGACTGCTCAGAAGCCCGCCGCCTCCCGAGAAAGAAGGCCTGCTCCTCCTCGCTCCCCACCCGGGCGCGCCGCCGACTTCTGGGGGGGGGCGGGGAGGCATGGCCGCGCACCCCGAACTCGCGATGGGCCGGCAGAGCTCCCTCGAGGGGCCCGTGCCAAGAGAGCGACCCTCGGAGGCCCCCTCCCGGGATCGGCGCACCCCGCCCGCGCCATTGGGGGGCGGGGTCCCGCGGCTCGCGCACGAGGTCTGCAGACGCCGGCTCGAGCAGGCTCGGATGCTGCGGCGGCTGTCAAGGGGGGGGAAGGACCGGCACGGTGCTGGTGCAGACCTCCAGAGCCAGCGGGAGGAGGAAGGCGGTGCAGGATGCGAGAGAGAGAGAGAGGGAGCGCAGAGGCACGTGACGCGAGACAGAAAGACGGCGCGTGGCAAGATCGACAAACACGTGTGCACGGACGTGGTGAGGCGTGGATAGAGCCGTGAGAAGGGCACTGCAAGGTGGAGAGGGCGAGGTCTGAGAACGGCCCTTCTGCCGAAAGGAGAGCGGTGCATGCTGAAGGCAAATCGCAGCTACCCCCCCTCCCCCTCCCCCTCCTCCTTCTCCTCGAACCCATCCTCCATCTCCCCCCAGTGACAACTAATTCTCATTCGTTAACTCGTTGAGCACACTCGCACTCCTGCTCCAACTGCGTCGCCACCAACTCTGCCTGTTGCTCTTGCAAACACATCCGAACCATCCACTCAATACTTGCGCGAGCGCGCGTTCTGTCAACAAGCCAAGCAGCTCGTCTCGGAGGCCTCCTGAGGACCCTGCAGGGCATGAACAACACCTGACCCTCGAGCCTTGATCCCGATCGATACTCGACCCTCGATCGAGGCATCCTCTGCCCGTCTCGGCGCAGCTCCCCCGCGCCAGAGCCCCAGATGACGAACGAACAGCACACACCCATACCCACAGGGGGGTCGTTGGGAGGAGGACTGGCTATGGGTATGGGGGCAGGTTGTCGGACCCTGGGGAACGCTCCCGTTCGAGCGGGGACCCCCATCCGACGACACGCACCCCTAGCCCTCTCCGACCCCCCTATGGGTATGGGTGTGTGTTGTTGGTTCGTCACCAGACAGACTCAGGCTCTCGACCGGCCCCCTCCCCCGCGGAGCCCCAAACGTCTGCGCGATGAAGAAGTTCAGCGGGGGCTCCCGCGCCTCGAGAGGCGGGACAAAGCTCCCGCAGCGAGCACGGCAGCACGAGTGCGGCAGCACGTGCCGCGAAAGGGCAGCAGCGAGGCGTGTGGGGGACGAAACGCCCAGCAGCAAACATCGGTTCGGGGAGAGAGGGGCCGAACAGAGAGCGCGGGCAAGCCCTAAACCCTAAATCTCTAATCCTATAATTACTAAATCCTGAATCCTCCAAAACCGGTCCGTATGCAACCCGGCTCCATCTACTGTCAAAAATAGCACTTCCTGAGCATGCGTGCAGAATCTACTGTATTGTACACTACAAAGTGCCCGGTCCCCGTTGCGAGCGCGGTTTATCTACTGCAAAAAAACAGCATTTCCTGAGCATGCGTGCAGAATCTCTTGTATTTTACACTACAAAATGCCCGGTCCCCGTTGCGAGCCCCTTTATGTCAACCCGGTCCATCTACTGCAAAAAAATACCATTTGCTGAGCATGCGTGCAGAATCTCTTGTATCTTATACTACAAAGTGCCCGGCGTCCGTTGCGAGCAGATAAGTATTTGCTGCGCATGCGTGCAGAAGCTCTTTCGCTCGACCTGACCCGTCCTGTTTGTTCTGCTTGGCCGACCCGTCCCGTCCGTTTGGGTACTCGCGTGCCAACACCCGACCCGATCCGTCGCGCTCGTTAGGGGCCGTCTGTCCGAACCGTTTCGCTTGTATGGGGCACACGGGTGCTGAAGTTTAACAGTTCTCTCGGGTGTGTATCGATTGCCAGCCACCCTCACTTCTCTCCGCCGCATCATTTGTCCTTCTATGTTTTTCTTGTCAATGCTTTTCTGTGCATACATGTGCGCGTCGTACTTTACTGTTCCTTGCCTTCGGCCCATCCCGCCAATATGCTACAGCATGGCATAGCAAGGCATGGGTATTTCAAGAGTGGGGACTCTATGTGCGCTGTCTTTTACTGATGCTTGTCCGCACATTGGGGTCCCCACTTTTGGGGTACCCATGTTGTGCCATGCTATAGCACAGTGGCGGGATAGGCAAATATTAAAAGACAACGCGCACATAGGGGCCTTCACTTGTTGACGGCACATGCTGTGGTATGCCATGATATAGCACAGTGGCGGGATGAGTCTAGGGTAATTACGAGTAAACAGCAACGCGCACTTAGATGTCCCTGCATTTGGGGGACCCATGCTGTGCGCCACAGCACATCGGGATAGGCCTAATGCAATAGGAGTAAAAGATAACGCGCACATTGGGGTTTCCTTATGGTCATCGTCAGCAGCATCATCATCATCATCATCATCATCATCATCATCAGAATCAGCATCATCATCATTATCATCATTATCGTCGTCATCATCATCGTCATCATCATCGTCATCATCATTATCATCGTCATCATCATCATCAGCAGCATCATCATCGGCATCATCATCAGCAGCAGTATCAGCATCATCATCATCAGCTTCATCATCATCATCCTCGTCATCATCAGCATCATCATCGTCATCGTCATGATCAGCATCACCATCACCATCATCATCATCAGCATCAGCGTCAGCATTATCATCATCAGCAGCATCAGCATCAGCATCAGCATCAGCATCAGCATCAGCATTATCATCATCATCTGCATCTGCATCAACATCATCATCATCACCATCATCATCATCAGCATCAGCATCAGGATTATCATCATCAGCAGCATCAGCATCAGCATCAGCATCAGCATCAGCATCATCATCATCATCATCATGGTTATCCCCCTCTTCCCCTCCTCCCCCTTCTGCCCTTCCATCTCCTCCTCCTCCTCCTCCTCCTCCTCCGCCTCCTCCTCCTCCTTCTTCTCCTCCTTTTCCGCCTCCTCCCCCTCCTCCTGCTGCTCCTCCTCCTCCTCCTCCTCCTCCTCGTCCTTCTCCTCCTTCCCTTCCCCCTCCTCCTTCTCCCTCCTTCTCCTCCCTTCTCCTCCTCCTCCTCCTCATCATCATCATCATCAGCATCATCATCAGCATCATAATCATCATCATCATCGTCATCATCATTATCAGCATCATTATCATCATCATCATCAGCATCAGCATCAACACCATCATCATCATCAACAGCATCAGCATCAGCATCAGCATCAGCATCATCATCAGCATCATAATCATCATCATCATCATCGTCATCATCAGTATCAGCATCATTAGCATCATCAGCATCAGCATCAGCACCATCATCATCATCAGCAGCATCAGCATCAGCATCAGCATCACCATCAGCATCAGCATCATCATCAACATCACCATCAGCATGATCATCATCATCATCATCAGCATCATCATCATCATCTTCATCATCATTATCATCCCTCTCCTTTTCCTCTTCGTCCTCCTCATTATTCTCCTTGTCTTTCCACTGCTCGTTATTTATCAGCTCAAGGTTGTAACGGTCTTCAGTTTATCATAGTATGTGTTCATGGTTCATTTGTGCTATAGCACGGCGACGAGCTAGAGAGTAGACTGGGAGTCACAGAGCAAACACAAAGATATAACGGACACCGGATCTTTTTTTCGTGACCCATCCTGCGACGCATAGACACGATGGCGGGATAAACCTGAGGGAAGTAAGACACAACGCTCATAGAGATAACGAACACACTTCTTAAGGACCCAGATGGCCTAATATAGTACGGTGGCGGGATAGAGCGCATACAGTGCAACACAAGGACAGGCACATAGAGATAACGAATCCCCACTTTTTCGAATACAATGGTGTGCTGCTATAGGGAAGATGACGGAATAGGCCCGAGGCTGGTCTTCGGTTAAGAACACAAATAAGAAATGGAGAGCATCCGATAGAAAAAACTCACGCATAATCAGACGGACAAAAGTAATCGGACGCAGGTCGTAGCACGACGCAAGCGAAACACGACGCATAGCGAACGGTGCAGCTGCATAGGCGCATCGCGAGCAAAAAACTCAATGTCAATAGCAGAAATGAAATATGATAACACGATATCATACACTGAAGAACATTACAATATTGATATGATGCTTAGCGAAAATGCAAGAAAGACGCATATCGCCAAATATTACAGTCAACATCACAAATAAGAATCAGAGAGCATCCGAGAGAAACAAATCACACGCATAATCAGACTCACAAGTGATACGCATAGTCGGCCACAGGTTGGCACGAGGCAAGCGAAACACTATCATAGCCAAGGATGCAGCTGCATAGGCGCATCGCGAACATGTGCACAGAACGGCATAATAGACACTGAGCAGACAACAAGAGAGCGTGCGAGAGTGCCACATGAAACATGCAACGGATGCTTGATAGATGGAACCAACTGCAGAGGACGAGGATCGGTTAAGAGCACACGATAGCTCCTGAAACAAGCATGAGGCCGAACATCATAGATTTGACTGCTCTCTCTCTCTGCCAGAACGCGCGCACAGAACAGCACTCACTCACAAGACCCATGCTGTGGTATGTCATGTTATGGCACCGGGGTCCCCACTTTTTGTGGACCCATGCTGTGCTATGCCATGCTATGGCGCAGTGGCGGGATAGGCTACGGGCCAAGTAACAGTAAACCAACGCGTACATATGGATCCCGACTTTTAGGGACCCATGAATAGATATGTCATGCTATAACATTGGCGGGATATGCCCAGGGTAAATAATAGTGGCAGAATGAAGATAGGGGCTTTCTTTTTGGAGCCCATGCTATGCTATGCCATGGTATAGCACACTGGCGGGATAGGCCCAGGGCAAGTAACAGGAAAACTCGCCGCGCACATAAGGGTGTCCACTTTTTGGGGACCCATGGTGAACGCGCACATAGGGGTCCCGACTGTTTGCGGACCCATGAATAGATATGGCATGCTATAACATTGGCGGGATAGGCCCAGGGTAAATATCAATGATCAAAACAACATAGGGACTTCCACTTGTTGGAGCCCATGCTATGCTATGACATGATATAGCACAGTAGCGGGATAGGCCCATGGCAAGTAACGGGGAAAGACGGCGCGCACATAGAGGTCCCCACTTTTGGTGGCCCAAGCTGTGTTATGAGAGCTGTAGCAAAGTCGTGGGATTCGATGTGGTTCTCACGAGGGGAGAGATGATCTTTATGTTTGGGTGGCTTGCGGGTGGGAGTGACGGCCACCGCAGGTGGGTTCGCGGTCAAGGTGTAATCGTGGCCAAGCCTAGTAGACCCCAAAACCCTAAACCCTAAACCCTAAACCCTAGCCCGAAAGAGCAGCACGGCGCGAGAAAAGCAGCAGCGCCGTCTGGGGGGGGGGGGAGGGGGACGGACAGGGTAAGCCCTGCTCCCGTCACCGGCAGAACTACAGAGGTCTCACGCCCCTCTCGCTCGCCCCTCCTCCTCCTCCTCCTCCTCCTCCTCCTCCTCCTCCTCCTCCTCCTCCTCCTCCTCCTCCTCCTCCTCCTCCTCCTCCTCCTCGCGGCGAGGGTGCAGAGGGTGGACGGGCAGAGCTGAAGGGGCCCTGGGACACAAATAAATAAACACAAGTAGCAGTATTCTTCATACTTTCCCATATTTTCTGGGTTTTTGTCTTCTCCCCCGCTTCCCGTAGTTTCCCATGTTTTCTGGGGAATCGAAAACTACTTGTGTCTGTGTGCTCTTTCCCCTCCTGCAGAGCCCGGGCCAAGCGGAGGCGCAGTACGACGAGCGACGAGGACAGCCGAAGGCCAGGACGGCAGCACGCGGCTGCAAGCAGTGGGACGGGCAATAAACGACCAGCCGCCGGTGCGGGGCCATGCGCGCCAGTGCGGCGGCAGAAGGCGCGGGCACGCAGGGGCGGCGGAAGCAAGGAAAATCAAAGAGAACGCCCAACACACAAGCACACATACATAACCTCACACAACCAGAACACACGCACGCACGCACGCACGCACGCACGCACGCACGCACGCACGCACGCACGCACACACACACACACACACACACACACACACACACATACACATATACATATATACGTTTTCCTCCGACGCGACTATGGGTTGCACTCACAGGGCACAAGCATGGCGACTGGGCAGGCTGGCAGAAAAAGGGATCAGCTTGTGTGGATGCGTGGCCAGCGCTGAAGCCCTGAGAGAAACCGGACGTGGTCGACCACTGGGCAGCAGAGGTTGGGTGGCCCACAAAAACACGCGGAGGCGACGAGGCAACACGAGAATGCCAGGTTTGGGGCGGGGAGGGGCGGAGGAAGCGGGGCCCACAGCGAGCCGACAAGGCGCCTTGGAGGGACCCAGCTGGCGGAAAGCAAAGGCGACGCCAGAGCGCATCAAAAGCAGCTGCCAAGGCTGGGAGACCTGACGAACCGACGAGAACGCAGTGCGGTTGGCGAGCAGCGGGCGATGAAGAGGGCGGGACCTTCGGCGGCACTGGCCGCTGCAGTGGGCGCCTCGGCTGCGATTGAGCCGCAGAACCGTGGCAAGACCAGGAGCTGCAAAGGCAGACGATAGCAAAACTGGGGCCACACACACACTGTTTACGTCGCGGCGTAGGAGAGGCAATCCGCCCGCGCGGGCAACAGCAACGGGTTACTGAGCCGCGAATTGGCCCACATGCAAGAATGGAAGAAAGGAAGGGGATTTAAACACCCGATCTGGGTACGGAAAATGGGTACAATGCCCAACAACACTTGTCCCAAACCAACAGCGGGCGCTGTTGGGCAGGCGGCCTTCTGTCTCAAGTGAACACAGGCCGCGGCGGCGCGGACAGCGAGTCCTGATCAAAATGAACAGGCACTGCTGTTGGGCATTCTACCCATTCTTTCCGTACCCATGTCGTTCGTGCAGGAGGGAGGGGCGGCCGCGGAGGGAGCGGGAGGGACGCGGGAGCAAACCCACGCGGCGAGCCGCGGCGAGCGCGCGGGGGCGGCCAGGCTGCAGGGCAGCCCCTGGCAGCGGCGCGGGGCGGCAGCGGGGCACTCCAAGGGGCGGGGCCAGCAGCCACAGTGCGGGCGAGGCCCGGCAAGCAAGGGGGGCGGGCGCGGCAGGCGACCAGCAAGCCGGGGGCGCCCGGATGGCGGGGGGAGGCAGCGGCGGGGGCGCGCGGCAGCGGGCCGCGGGGGGCGCGGCGCGGCCGTCGCTGCAGCGACCCCGGGAGGCAGGCCCCGGGGGCAGCAGGGCGGGCCGCACAGCGGCGCGGCGCAGCGGGGCAGCCAGGCGACGCAGGCCGCACGGGGGCGAGGCGGAGAAGCGAACGCCATCCCAAGGCCGGCGCACGCATCACAGCCACACACACACACACACACACACACACACGCGCACTTGTTCCTCCAACGCGCGGCTGGGTCGAAACCGCGGGGGCGAAGCATCTGGCGACGATGTCATCGAATCGGCTCCCTTACGAAGAGGCACCCTGGTCGAGACAAGAAACGCGCGAACGCCTGATCAGGCACAGAACCAAACGATTGAGGAAGAGGAAGGCGGAGGATGAGCAGGGGGCCACAGCGAGAACGGCGCCAATAGGCCGCGCCGCAAGCATGACAGGGCACCAACGGCGGGCTAAAACGTGGGCGAGAGGAACGATGACAGCTACAGGAGAGGGCCGGCTGAGAAAGACAAGGATGTGACAAAGAATTGGCCGCGCGCACAACGGGGTCAGGGGAGGGAAGAAAGGTTTCTTAGAAAGAAGCTGCTTCTCAGAAAGCGCCGGCTTTCCATCTATACATCCGGCCCGCGCCCTCTAAGAAGCAGGGTGCTTCTAAGAAGCCTCCCCTCCTCCCCCTACCCCCCTCTGCGCGTGGCTGAAAGAGATTCAGAGAACAGGAGCAAGTCGCTGGGAAACAGGGGGACATCGGCCGCGGCAGGCCGTGCCGTGTAGATCAGCAGGTCGCTGGGACGCCCAGCGACACTGGCCGCGCTTGGTCCTTCCCTGTAGGTCCACTGGCATGCCATGCCGGGTAATTTTGACTACTTCTTTTCGCCAGCGAGAGCAAGCGAGTCGAAGCAACTACGCCGCCAGGTGAACAGGTAGCGCAGGGTCTCCCGTCGAGGGGGCACTGCTGAGACAGGAAGAAGGGCTGGGGGGAAAAGAGAGAGACGGGGACGGAGAGGTGGCTGGGATGCCTGGTGACACCAGCCGTGCCTTTGGTGTCTGTTCCACGAGAGCCTATGTAGCCTTCGGCGCTGTCCGATTTGGGCCCGATTTGGACCAGATTTAAAAAAAACATTTCGGACCGGGTTCGGACCGGACTTGGACCAGGTTCGCCCCTTCACAACAGGGAGACGAGAATAACGAGGAGGGGGAGGAGGAGCAGGAAGGGCAAGGAGGAGCAGGAGGAAGGGCTAAATGCGGCCCCGTTGCGGTCCAAATGGAGGAACGACTGACTTCAACGTCTCCGCCCAAGGCTCCATGAAGAGACATCGAGCGTGCCCGTCGCAGAGGACCAGCTGCACGGCAGCTGGGCGAGGAGGAGGGAGGGCAGGAGCGCTCCGAACGCAGCACCGCAGCTGCAGGCTCCGGCGAAGACGAGGCAGTGGCGCAGCGGGTGGCCGGCGTGCGGCGGAGCCTGCCCAGGAGCGACCCGGCAAGGGCGCCGGCCCGGCGGCAGGGAGGGGAGGAGCGCACGGCAGGCGGAGCAGCAGCCGAGTGGGCCGACGCGAGGGAGGAGGTAGAGGGAAGGGGAGAGAGGAGACAAGGAACCAGCAGTCAAGACAGGCCAGACACACACACACACACACTTTTTGCGTCGGCGGCCAGGCAGAGTGACCGCGCTGGCGGAAGGGAAACACACACACACACACGCCAACCAAGCAGAAGTCGAGGACTGGGTGTGCCCTGCGAGCTTGCGCGTTCTCATTCCCCTACGGCGCGCAACCCTCACTTACAGAGTGATGGAAAACTGGAATCGACATCAAGAGCGGCACATGAAAGGCCGAAATGATACAATAACGAAAGCCGTCAGACAGATGACTAGCGGTTCTAATGCTGAGCACGGTTGGCCTGGTGGCAACGCTGCAGAAGAGACATCATAAACGCACTCAACGTGGGTAGTCTAGTGACGTGTCTGCAAAGAAGATGTGTGAATACGCGTCTCAGAATAATACTACGCCTGCCTGACCCTATTCCGCGAAAGTGCTGAGCGTCAGCCAGGGACCCAACGCATACAATGCAATCGAGCCCACCCACGTTGAGCGCTCTCCATTCGACTAAGGAACACGTTTCCATTCAATCAAGCTGTGCATGTTAGCTCCTGCTCTTAATCCTCCTCCTCCTACGCGTTCTTTTCTTCATTGGCCAAGTCGCGCACACGAGGTCACACCCTGGTGCATGTTTGCACAGATTGCCCCGAATCTCCCGAACTCTTCCTGTAAATGAGTATCGGCACATGTCTGACATCGTCTCAACTGCCTTTACTCACTGTCCCTCCAATCTCCCCACTGCACTTACATTCGTGACTTTCCGCACACGCACGCCTCTCTGTGAGCCCGCCCACGTGATACAAATGAATACTGATGCAACTGAGCGCCTGGTAACATTCAACCATTCGCAATAATCCCTGTACAGCTGTGGAGTCCTTGTGGCTTCCCGCTATACATTTCACAATAACCACACCACTCCTCGACATTCACACACAACATTTGAATGATCGCGACTGCAATGGCAGAATGCCGCGCGCAAAATGCATTCAGAAACGTCAAAAGCACAAAAATGCAACGCGCAGCGCACAGATCACCCTAGGACAAAGTCGTGTGCGAAATGTGTCTTTATCATGCTCGTCAACCCTATCGCCGATGATGGTGCTACGCACATTCTTAAGTCATGCATCGGGCCGGAAAAAGAAGTCCCTAGGAAAATGAAAGCATGTCGTCGGAGGGATATATACAAAGAGCGCCCCTGACGCTACTGGTGGCCACACCACGCAACGTAGGTAGGTGGGTTGTTGTGGGTGGGTTGTAGGCGGCAGGTGGTGAGGGGGGGCTGGGTGGTGCGTGCCAGGGTAGGTGGGTGGCTGGGCGGTCGAAGAGCGAAGGAAGGGTGGGTGAGTGGCGGATGGGATGCGGGGAGGGGTGCGTGCTGCGTGGTGGGTGGTGAACGGTGAACGGGTGACAACCTTGTGGGTTGTGAGCGGCTGGGTGGTGGGTGGTGAACGGTGAACGGGTGACAACCTTGTGGGTTGTGAGCGGCTGGGTGGTGGGTGGTGATGTTGGCCAGATTCATGTTGCGTGGTGGGTGGCGGGTGGGTCGTGGGCCAAGGGCAGGTGGGCTGTCTGTGGGCGGTGGGTGTGTGGGTGGTGGATGGGTGGCAGGTGGCTGGTTGATGGTGTGTAGGCCACCGATGATTGATAGAGTGTTGGCCCTCGATGGGTGTTAGATGGGTGCTTCACTGTTGGGTTTGTGGTGGCCGACCGAGTGATATGTGGGTGCTAGGTGGATGGTGGGTTGGTGAGTGGTGGGTGGTGGGTGGTAGGTGGTGGGTGTGAATGTGGTGGCTGGGGGATTAAAGGGTTTGGGGCGGGTGGGAGGTGGGCGGGGGGGGCAGGTGGGTGGCAGGTGGGTGGTGAATGGTGGGTTTTGTGTTGCGGGTGGGTGGGCGCTGGGTGCTGCGTGGTGGGTGGTCGGTAGATAGTGGGTCGATGGTGGGTCGATGGTGGGTCGATTGTCGGTGAGTGGGTCGGTGGGTGGTGTGTGTGCTGACGGTGGGTGGTGGGGTGGACGGCGTGGGTGGTGGGTCAGTTGTGGTAGGTGGTGAGTGGTGGGTACTAGGTGGGTACTAAGTGGGTGGTTGGTGGTGGGTGGTGTGTGGGTTGGGGGGTTGGTGGTGGGTGGTGGGTGGTGGATGGTGGGTGGTGGCATGTGGTGCATAGTCGGTGTGTGCGCCGTGGGTGAATAGGTGGTGGCCTACTGGTGGCTAGTCTGTTGTGTGTGGGTGCTGTGTCTTTGGTTGATGCTGGTTGGTGTGTGGTGGGTGGGTTGTGCGCGGCGGATGGTGGGTGGCGGGGCGTGGGTGGTGAGTGGTGCGTGGTTAGCGCTCAGGGGGCAGGCAACGGCTTGACAGTGAATGGGTGGGAAATCAATGAATATTGGATGGGTGGTGCCTTGGTGGGCGGTTGATTGACGGGGTGCGTGGCGGCTGCTGGGTGGGTGGTGGATGAATTTTCGTGGCCACCTCCAGCCTACCAGGAAGGGAATGGAACGAGTTCGTAGCGAGGACGGACGGAAGAAGGGCGGCGGTTCGGAATATCATTCCTTACAACCCGCGGCTGCCGCAGTGCTGGCGCAAGCAAAGCAGAAGAGCGAAGTGAACAACCACAAATGTACACGCACACGCACACACAAACACACACACACACACACACCAGCGCCACGAGCAACCATGGGGCCGTGGAACTACGAAACCGACTATTGCTGCGAACTCTCTGCTCTGGAATCCGACCATTACGCAGACCAGGAAACTGAATAGGTACTGGGCCGCAGAGCCGGGAAACTTGGCTTCGTGACCCGCTGTCACGTCTCCAAACTCATCACCACACACACCAGAGCCGTGAGCAGCCACCAGGCAGCGGAGTCCCCCTCTGCTTTGTCCCAACCATCCTGTGGTGTTTTGGATCCTCGTTTTGAAGAGACAACGCCCCGCGTCACTCATTCCTTACTTCCTCCTGCCCCTTCCCTCCTCATCCTCCCGTCCCTACCTCTGCCCTCCGAAGCAGTCAACTATGTCGGCACACTGGTCACACGCTTCGTGGCCCCACAGGGAGCTCCACCGAGGGCCCCAGTGGCTGCGCTCGCATGGCACCACCGCGCCCAGTTCGGCACAATCCTCACACGCTTCGTGGCCCCATAGGGAGATACACCGAGACCCAAGTGGCTGCGCTCGCATGGCACCAACGCACCCTTTTCGGCACACCCCTCACACGTTTCGTGGCCCCACAGGGAGCTCCACCGAGGGCCCCAGTGGCTGCGCTCGCATGGCACCACCGCGCCCAGTTCGGCACAATCCTCACACGCTTCGTGGCCCCATAGGGAGATACACCGAGACCCAAGTGGCTGCGCTCGCATGGCACCAACGCACCCTTTTCGGCACACCCCTCACACGTTTCGTGGCCCCACAGGGAGCTCCACCGAGGGCCCCAGTGGCTGCGCTCGCATGGCACCACCGCGCCCAGTTCGGCACAATCCTCACACGCTTCGTGGCCCCATAGGGAGATCCACCGAGACCCCCAGTGGCTGCGCTCGCATGGCACCACCGCACCCATTTCGGCACGCCCTCACACGCTTCGTGGCCCACTGGGGAGCTGCACCGAAGGCCCCAATGGTTGCGCTCGCAAAGCGTTACCGCACCCATTTCACACCCTTCACACGCGTTCGCATGCGCTCACCACGCCCATTTCGGTACATCTCTCACACGCGTCGTGGCCCCATAGGGAGCTCCACCGAATACGATACTCACAACTGCGTTTCTCACAACTGCATATGGTGGGGTTGTGTCGCCAAGCTAATGTTTGAAGCAGAGTGCCACAAGCAGCCGCCGAGCCACCGAACCACGAAGTCGACGTTCGTTCCGCGTTCCCCGCTGCCGAAGCGCACCACCAGACACACCAGGGCCGCGAGCAGCCACGAGGCCCCGGAGCCACGAAATCGACGTCCATTGCCCGCCATCCACCTTCCGGAGCCCACCACCACCAGAAATACTTTTGATCTGCGGGTCGAGAGCGAGCCTCTTCCGATAGAAGCTAAGCGGGCCGCGCACAGCTTTAATACCACCAAAAATACACCGAGACCGCGAGCGGCAGCGGAAAGGGTAAGCGTTTGGCGCCGTTCACCCCTCGCTTTCGAAGCAAACCACTGGACACACGAAGGCCACGAGCACCCACCCAGCCGCGGAGCCACGAGCCCCACGATTGCTCCCCACCACTCCCTGCCGAAGCCAACATCACGCACTCCAATGCTATGAGCAGCGACCAGGCCACGGAGCGCCGAAACCTTGACGCTCGTACCCCGCCCTCCGCTTTCGAAGCCCACCACGGCCACCAGACCCTCATCAAGGCCACGAGCACCCACCGAACTGAGGGGCCTAAAAATTATCCTGGAGAAGGGCCCAACCATGTGTAATTAGGAATGACGCTTTGTGGGTGCCGCTTCCGATAGGCCACGCGCATGCGGGCGGTCCCACTGGGGCCCTCGGTGGTGTTTCCTGTGGGGCCACGACGCGCTGTCGTGGATTGTGGAGACGCATGTAAACTGTGCCACTGGGGCATTCGGTGGAGCCCCCATGTGGGGCCACAGAACGCTGTACTGGGTGGAGCAGACGCATGCGGGCACTCCCACTGGGACCTTCGGTGGAGCCCCCCATGGAGCCACGAAACCCTGTACTGGGTGTGACGGGCGCATGCGGGCATCCCCACTGGAGCCTTCGGTGGGGCTCACTATGGGGCCACGAAACGCTGTACTGGGCGTGGCGGACGCATGCGGGCACTCCCACTGTGGCCTTCAGTGGAGCCCCCCATGGAGCCACGAAACGCTGTACTGGGTGTGGCGGACGCATGCGGGCACCCCCACTGGGGCCTTCGGTGGAGCCCCCCATGGGGCCACGGAACGCTGTACTAAGTGTGGCGGACGCATGCGGGCACCCCCACTGGGGCTTTCGGTGGAGCTCCCTACGAGGCCACGAAACGCTTTACTGGGTGTGGCGGACGCAACGGTGCCACTGGGGCCTTCGGTGGAGCTCCCTATGGGGCCACGGAACGCTGTACTCGGTGGGGGGACGCACGCGGGCGGTCCCACTTCGACCTTCGGTGGAGCCCCCCATAGGGGCCACGAAACCCTGTACTGGGTGTGGCGGTCGCATGCGGGCGGTCCCACTGGAGCTCCTTATGGGGCCACGAAACGCTGTACTGGGTGTGGCGGCCGCATGCAGGCATCCCCACTGGGGCCTTCGGTGGAGCTCCCTACGGGGCCACGAAAAGCTTTACTGGGTGTGGCGGACGCATGCGGGCACCCGCACTAGGCCTTCGGTGGAAATCCCTGTGGGGCCACGAAACGCTGTACTGGGTGTGACGGACGCATGCGGGCACTCCTACTGGGGCCTTCGGTGCAGCTCCCTATGGGGCCACGGAACGCTGTACTGGGCGTGGCGGACGCATGCGGACACTCCCACTGGGGCCTTCGGTGGAGCTCCCTATGGGGCCACGGAACGCTGTGCTGGGTGTGGCAGACGCATGCGGGCACCCGCACTGGGGCCTTCGGTGGAGCTTCCTACGGGGCCACGGAACGCTGTACGTGGTGTGGCGGACGCATACAGGCACCCCCACACGGGCCTTCGGTGGAGCTCCCAATGGGGCCACGAAACGCTGTAGTGGGTGCGGCGGACGCATGCGGGCACCAACACTGGAGCCTTCGGTGGGGCTCCCTACGGGGCCACGAAACGCTATGGGTGGCGGACGCACGCGGGCACTCCCACTGGGGCCTTCGGTGGGGCTCCCTATGGGGCCACGGAACGCTGTACTGGGTCGGGCGGACGCGTGCGGGCACCCCCCCTGGGGCCTTCGGTGGAGCCCCCCATGGGGCCACGAAACGCTGTACTGGGTGTGGCGGACGCATGCCGGCACACCCACTGGGGCCTTCGGTGGAGCTCCCTATGAGGCCACGAACGCTGTACTGGGTGTGGCGACCGCATGCGGACACCCCCACTGGGGCCTTCGGTGGAGCTCCCGATGGGGCCAAGAAACGCTGTAATGTGTGTGTGTGGCGAACGCATGCGGGCACCCGCACTGGGGCCTTCGGTGGAGCTTCCTATGGGGCCACGAAACGCTTTACTGGGTGTGGCGGACGCATGCGGGCACCTCTACTGGGGCCTTCGGTAGAGCTCCCTATGGGGCCACGGAACGCTGTACTTGGTGTGGCGGACGCATGCGGGCACTCCCACTGGGGCCTTCGGAGGGGCTCCCTACAGGCCACGAAACGCTGTAATGTTTGTGGAGGACGCATGCGGGCACCACCACTGGGGCCTTCGGTGGAGCTCCCGATGGGACCACGAAACGTCTGAAAGGTCTGCCAAAGTGAGGGGGCTGACGAGAGGAGGGAGGAGGAGGAGGAGGAGGAGGAGGAGGAAGAGGAGGAGGAGGAGGAGGAGGAACGCGGGGACAGTCTCTTCAAAACGAGGACCCAACACGACATGATGCTTGGAATGACTGGTTTCCCCACCCTGCGCCACTAGCAGCCACTCGGCCAAAGAGCCACGAATCTAGACTTTCGACCCCGCTCTCCATTCCAAGCTTGACAACTACATACACAAAGATCACACATGGCCACGAAGACCACGAGTAGCCACGAATACCAACGAGAACGACGTTCGACCCTCGCCTTCACTGCAAGCACACCGCAAGGCCACGAACGCTGACTGTGTCACAGAACTGTGAGGTCAGTTCTGTAAAGCCCGTCGTCGGGCTCGCTTTGGCCACGAGCGCTCAGCAAGCTGCGGAGACGAAATATATGGGTTGTTGCCCCTTGACCCTCCGCTGTCATGGCGCGACGTCGCACTCGCAGGGGCCACGAGGAGCCACCGGCCCGACGAACCACGAAGCTGACGTACGTTTCTGAACCTCTTCTGGTCGGAACCCACCACCTCGCCATCTAGGCCGCAAGGAACCACCAGGCAACATGGGATACAACTTCATTGTCCTCAGGGTCTATGAAGAACCAACCTGGAAATAGCGGTCAACCGCAAATGCCTCAGCACACATGCGTCTTTCGCTTCCTCTGTCTATTCGGCAGCCTAACTGACAATTGTGTCCTGCCTTCTCCACCAATGTCAACACCGCCACCTCAACCAATGCTTACACGCGCCGCCCAACATTTGGTCCAAGGCAACGGTCATACCACTGCAAGACAGGCCAAGATTGGGCCTGCGCGTACACACGGATATCAAGTCCGATAGATTTTGACTGGGCCCATAAAACGACGTGAACGCGTTGCATTACATTCGAATGTCAGCGCTTTGCCACCAGAAGCGTGCTCACAATCTACACGCGTCTCAGCATTCCCTGAAACAATAAGAGGACCCGTCCAGCCAAGGTATTGAAGACGCCGACAAAATAATTGTGTGGTAGTGGTTCTCTTCGCTCGCCTCAGCAGCAGGAATTCATGCAACTCAAGAATGCGACCATAAACAACTACATCAGTGTCTGCCCGACTTGGCGAAACAATGCTGGCCAACTAATGCAACAGCGAAGTCGTGTTATCAAGGGCTAATGTCCCAGGCGTTGGTTGACAGGGTGGTGCAGTTGCCAAAATACACTCGGTTCGGGTATTTCGATTCAGCCGCGACGGACGCCTCACTCATGACCGATAGGCGAGCATACCAAGGAACAAGCAGTGTTTGCCAGCGTGAACCCCAAACAATGATATGTTGCACTGTGGACGCGTAAAATTTATGGGGCGTGGCTAATGCTGCCAGCTCGTCAACTCCAATGCTCGCACGCTCTTCCACCCTGCCACCCGAATTTGGTCTTGCAAACCATGCAATCGTGATTGCGGTGACTGCTTCGCCCCGGCTGGCGAATCTCTGTGGCCGCGCTGGCTCGCGCAAGCTCCTGCGCAAAGCGACCAACTGGTTTGGCACAACGGATGCGGCCGCGCTGGTTCGCTTGCCAACGGCAACGTCCCAGCGCGCGTCAGATGCAGAGCAGGCGCGCGGGCATTCAGTGCGGGTTGGTGGCACGGGCGGGCGCGATATCATGACGCCGACAAAGGCGACAACGATGATAATAGCGATGATGGTGGTGACTATGGTGCCGATGACGGCGGCAAAGCCAATGACGGCGCCGAAACTGTGACGAGGATGACGTTAACGATGTCCATGCGTCGATGATGAAAGTGATTGGCTGGTGATAGCGGCAGTGCCGGCAACTGGCGATGAGGCGGCGGTGCGATGGCGATGGTGCTGGCGATGGTGAAAATGTAAGAGCGCACAACAATAAAATAAACCGACCTACGTCTGCATGAAAAGATGTGGTGTTCCCAACCAGCCTGCGGTGTTGAGTGCTCGTTTTGAAGAGTCAGCGCCCCGCGCTCCTTCTCCTCCTCCTCCTCCTCCTCCTCCTCACCCCGTCCTCCCTCACTGTCTCTGCCCTCCGCATGTCCACCATTTCAGCGCACGCAATACAGCACTTCGTGGCCCCATGGGGAGCGCCACCGAAGGCCCCAATGACTGTCACCACATGCGTCCCCGCCACCGCTTCCGGTACACCCCTTGCATGCTTCGGGGCCTCATAGGGAGCTCCACCGAAGGCTCCAGCGGCTGTGACCCCAGGCGTCCCCGTCACCCATGTCGGCACACCCCTCACACGCTTCGTGGCCTCATAGGGAGCTCCACGGAAGGCCCCAGTGGTTGCGACCATACGCGTCCCCGCCACCCATGTTGGTACGCCCCTCACACGTTTTGGGGCCCCATAGGGAGCTCCACCGAAGGCCCCAATGGCTGTGACCACATGCGTACCCGCCACCTCTTTCGGCAAGCCCCGACCACATGCGTCCTCACCAACCATTTCGGCACACCCCATCACACATTTCGTGGGCCCCACAGGGAGCTCCAGCGAGGCCCCAGTGGTTGTGACCACATGCGCCCCCGCCACCCATGTCGGCGCATCTCTCACACGTTTCGTGGCCCCATATGGGAGCGCCACCGAAAGCCCCAATGGCTGTTACCACACGCGTCCCCGCCGCCCATTTCGGCACACCCCTCACACGCTTCGTGGCCCATAAGGAGCTCCACCGAGGAAGACACGTACAACGGCGGCACTCACAACTGCAAATTGCTGGGTCTTCCGCCCGGATAATGCTGTCATCTGTGTGCTGAAAAGCTGTAAATTAAGATGCATCAAAAACCAATGGTGTGGGAAGAATTCCGACAGGCGCGCGGGGTGGTGAGCGCGCTGGGCCCGTACTCCATCATTCGATACGGATTCAGGTACTGGGCGCATGCTGGATCAACGCAGACGCACCACGTGGTGAGATGAGAACGCGGGTTCTGAACGCAATTGCTGAAAACATATGGCTGTCTTATGATTTCAGCAAACCACTCGGACAAACAGCCTGCAAAAATTGTTTTGGAAATGTGATGACATGTACGCGCGAGTACCAACGTTGTGCACGTTTTGCAAAGAGACGGTGGGAATATACGTTTCGGTAAACGAGTGTGCACGCATGTTACTCTCAGGCAGCGACTGAAGGGGTCTATACCCAGCTGGGCTGGGATGGTACGCTATCATATGTAAAATGACCGATGATGCCAAAGCATGTGAATTGCAGTGCCCTTTCGGCGGCACGGCGGCTCGATGACCCCAGGGACAAGGGTGGTGGAGTCTTTTCTTCTTTCGGCAGGAGAACCTACAAGATGTAAAGTTTACCGTGGACAACGTGGCGCAACATATGCGGTGCAATAGCTGTGATGTGAGTGAGCTACGCGGAGCAGGCCATCTGGTGCAATCCATGTGGCGGGAACTACGCTGTGCAAGCAATGAACGTGGCGGCGATTGCGATGACTGCTTGGCCATGGCTGGTGCATCTCGGCTACCGCGCTGGCGAGCGCAAGCTCGCACGCAGAGCGGCCAGCTGGTCTGGCACGACCGATGCAGCCGCGATGGCGCCCACCGATGGCAACGTCCCAGCGCGTGTCAAAAGCCACGCGAGCGCGCGGGCACTTCAATGCGGGTCGATGGCCCGGTATGATGTCGACAACGGCGGCAACGATGATCAGAGTAGCCATGGTGGTGGCGATGTTGACGATGACGGCGCCGAGGCCAACGACGGCGCACATGATGGTAACGCCGACAGCGATGGCGATGTCCGTCTGTCGATGATGAAGGTGCTTGAGAGGTGATGGCGGCAACTGCGGCAACGTCGATGACGATGACGTGATGCGACGGCGCTGATGAGTGTGACGGCGGGAAAGTGTGCGCGCGCTGAAATCCAAGAACCATGGCAAAGTGTTGGTTGATACGCATTTCGCACGTGTTTTGGGAGCTCTGTCTCTACTTGCTGCGAAACCCTATGAGGCTGGAAAGCTCTGTACACGCTCGCGTGGCGGCGCGCCCGCGTGGCCCGCCCAGAGTTGTATTGCATACGGGTTCGTGCAGTGGGCGCATGATGGATCGACGCTGGTGCATCGCGTGGTGGGGTGAGAATGCGGGCTCTGGGCGAGATTTGTTGAATCTGATGGCGTTCCCAAGATGTCCGCAAATGCGCGCGGGCAGAAGATGCGCGAGACGCCTGATGGAAAATGTGAGCTTGACGCTGATGTGTTGAAGTCCTTGCCGAACCCGTGTGTTTGGCATGAGTTCGACATGCCCGCGCGCGTGTGCACTTTGTGCAAGCCTATGCGCGGTGCGCTCACGAGGCGACCACGGGCGGCAACGTGGCGAGGCCTCGCCGGACACACCCCGCGCGGCGGGGCGCCCGCGAGGCGACCACGGGCGGCAGCGCACCTCGGCGGGCCCAGCGCACGGGGCGCCCACCGAGGCAGCCGCGGGCGGCAGCGCGGCGAGGCCTCGGCGGACGCGCCCAGCGCGGCGGGGCGGCCGCGAGGCGCCCACGGGCGGCAGCGCACGCGCGACCTCCGCGGCCGTCCCGGCGCGGGGGGCGCCCACGAGGCGGCCGCGGGCACGGCAGTGCGCCGAGAAGCCTCGGCAGGGAGCCACCCGGCGCCCGCGAGGCGCCCGCGAGGCGCCCGCGAGGCGGCAGCGTGGCGAGAAAACCTCGGCGGGCCCACCCGATGCCTAATGGGGCACGTGATGTGTGTTTTCTCTCGCGCCTCCCGCGCGGGCGATGTCTCCGCCCTCAGCAGGCGCTCCTCCTCGGGAGTGAGCGCCGGCAGGCAGGCGCGCAGCGTGGCCGCGGCCCGGCGCCAGATGGCTGGCGACGCCAGGTGGGGGCACGAGGGAGGACCCCAAAAGTGCAAGCACTGCTTGGGAGCAGAGAGCTCCTGCTGCTCAAGGCGCGACACTCAGGCTCCAGAGCAGGCGCCTCAGCGCCGCGCAAGAGCAGTCCCTCGGCCTCTGGCTGCCCAGAGCCGCACAAGGCCTCCCAGGGCGTCCTGGGAGGCCCTGGGAAGCCCTCAGAGGCAGCAGGGACCACCATGCAATGCTACCCCCACGCCGCGATGCAGCGTAGCAGCGGTGCTTCCCAGCCGGCCCCAAGATGTCTTTCCCGAGCCTCTTCGGGAGAGATCGCTAAAACCATCGCGGGAAAAACTGTCCAAGAGCATCCTGATGGCCACAGAAGGCCCCGTGGAAGCCGCATCATCAGAGGGAGGGGGCCGAGCGGTCATTCATTGTCCCTGGGTGCGTGGCTGACGTGAGATTCCGCGGCGCGGATTATGCTTCTTTGTTGTTGGTTGTTGTTCATTGTTGAATTCTCAAATCTACAACATGAAGTGTTTTTGTCAATTGAAGTGCCCCTCATGGGGCTCGCACCCTGTTCTTTTACAAGGGCGAGTCTTGGGCGTCAGATTGTGTCCCTGGTCCCCAGTCTACAACAACAACAACAACAACAACAACAAGGGGCTCCCGCCTGATATTTCTTCACAATGTATTGAGGAATCGCGCTCCCGCTCGAGACTTCCACGCAATGTATCCATGAATCGCGCTCTCGCCTGAGACACCCATTCAAGAATCGATCTCTCGGCGCTCTGGAATCGCGCTCTCACTCGAGACTTCCTCAGAATTTGCTCAGGAGCCGCGCTCTTGCTAAGAGTTTGGGAGATCTTTGTTGGCTGACACACGAGCTATTACATCGAATGTTCTTGAAATGACTGGTTGTTATTTGTTATTGTTGCCGTCCTCGCCCGCGATCCCCCCGCGACACCTGCGACCCACCCCGCGACCCACCCCGCGACACACCCGCGGCACACTCCGCACCCGCCCCCTCACTCTTATCCGCAACTGCGGGGTGCTACGTACCAACCAGATTCGAAAGAGATCGGTAGAACCGTGCAGCATACATGACGACGCTGCGCTGGCATGGTGCCAGGGACTGCCGAAAGCAACACCAGCATCAACGGCCAATGCAAGTATCAATCATGTCAGCCATGACACTTTCGAGCGGAGCTACCAAACTGGGATCCACACCACATTGGCATATCATCTCATAGAATAGAACGTGTAGAGCATGCCCTTCTCAGACATGTGTGACGCCAGTGGAGGCTGACAGTCATGCGAATAACGTGTCACTCGGCACCACTATCTTAAATGTCCGCCCAGTGGCCTTTTTCTTCGCCGACCACCGAGCATCAAGCTACAGCACCTGTGCGGCGGGCGACGCACCAGTGCCCATGGTCAAGGACACGGCATTGCAATCGACAGACTCCGCCGCGTGTCTCCGCTTCTGCACCGCAGGAGACAGCTCGCAAAAACCGCACCAAGCTTGCAATGCTCCGTACAAGAGGTTACGAGGAGGGTTAGAACAGGAGGAAAGGGACGAGCTGAGAGCCAGCAGCATCGTATGTGCTCAGGCCCCTCGTGGACCACAGAACACGCAAACTCGGACAGCACGAACACAAGGCAAGCACAAATCTCTGACTTCATCAGCGACTCAGCCAAACCATCCTCCTTTAGTGGAAGTTCCGTTGGCGTCAGCACCGGCTGGTGCACGCCCGTTCTGGCTGCACAAGTATTGGGTCAAATCCACATTCAACTTCTTGAGCTCCTTCAGGTAAGCCAAACGTTGCTCATCCTCGTCTGCCTCCTGCTTCAACTTCTTCGCGTGGAGCTGTTCGTTGACCGTGGCAGCGGCCAAGTCGTCTTCTTTTCGACAGACCTTCTCGAGCTCGGCTGAAGGCTTCGCACGGGTCACTGTAACGCTTATCAGCTCCATGACGGCCTGCTTTCGCAACTTCTCGGCAAGCGCCTCAGTGAAATCGGCGTTGGTCACCGCAGAGCGCACCGTGGTGAGTAATGAGGTGCCCGGCCTGGCGAATTGGACCGTAGCCACAGCCTCGAGCACCATGGCCTTCAGCAGACCATCACACTCCGCAATAGGATCTGCGACCAGGAGCGCCTCCTGCATACTTATGATGCGTGCGCGCAACTCGAGGCCAATCACCGCGCTGTGGCCGTGCGCATCACTCGCCGTGCACTCAAGCGCGCGGACAAGCATTCCCTTAGTCGTGAGAACTCGCATATCTTCTGAGAGGGCGCCTGCGCCCTTGTCAGTCCAGCAGAACTGGTGTACAGAATCCGTGGGCTCTGGGAAGAACACCGTCGGGCCACTCACAATGGTTTGCTCGGTGGAAACAGCGCCTGAAACGGCTCGGCCCTGCCCTTGTTCAGGGTTGCCCTCGCCCAGCACAGACCCCGCCACCACTTGAGGCCCCTTGTGCAAGACGAGGAGGTGAGATGCACTCGACGGGACATGGTAGGCCTTCTCGACCGTCACCTTGAGATGGTGCACCGGATTCTCAAAAAGCTCCGTTGGGCCCCTGATGTGTTCGACAGTCCCGTTCCGCTTCTGAATCTTGAGGAACTCCTCGTCACCAGCGACGTGGTGCTCCAGAAAGCGAATGGTAGACCAGTAGAGCCGCACTAGCTTAGGACCTACCACCTCCTTGTGCTGACCGTTCTGGTCCCATATTGCACAAGCTTCACCCTCCTTGACGGTCCGCTTGCCGATGCGTACGAAGCGTACGTAGCCCTTGCCGCGAAAGTCGATGCCCATGGCCGAACCAACTGTAGACAGCTGGGCGAGCACTTTGAGCGCAGATGCCTTGAGCCCCGCAAGGAAGCGGACGCAGGCGCGCCTCATAGAATGACTCTGATAAGATGACGATGATGACGATGGCGCAAACTACAGTGACGAAAATGATGATGACCATGTAGGTGACAATGCTGATGACGAAAACGATAACGATGACGATGTTGATGAGCATGTATGACAAAAACTGGCGGTGATGATGGCGATCATGAGCAAAATCCGCCGGCCCCCTTGTGGGGCCACCAGGCTGTAGGAGCGGGATTCGCAGTTTCCTGTACCAGTTGTAGCTTGTAGTTTCCAGTGTTACAGTTCTGCTTCTTGCTGGTTACTGTAACTAGTTGATTGACCGCGCGAGGGGGGGAGGCCCAAACCAGATATTTAGCACCTCCTGGGCGCGTTGTCTGAATTGCTGGGAGGGCTCGAAATCGACACCCCTCACACAGATCGGCGGGGTCAAGGTCCAAAAACACAAGGGATTTGCCACATTTCTGAAATTCGGTGCCACCCCTCACGCAGATCCGCGGGGTCAGGGTCCAAAAACACATGGGATTTGCCACATTTCTGAAATTCGGTGCCACCCCTCACGCAGATCCGCGGGGTCAGGGTCCAAAAACACAGGGATTTGCCACATTTCTGAAATTCGGTGCCACCCCTCACGCAGATCCGCGGGGTCAGGGTCCAAAAACACAGGGGATTTGCCACATTTCTGAAATTCGGTGCCACCCCTCACGCAGATCCGCGGGGTCAGGGTCCAAAAACACAGGGGATTTGCCACATTTCTGAAATTCGGTGCCACCCCTCACGCAGATCCGCGGGGTCAGGGTCCAAAAACACAGGGGATTTGCCACATTTCTGAAATTCGGTGCCACCCCTCACGCAGATCCGCGGGGTCAGGGTCCAAAAACACAGGGGATTTGCCACATTTCTGAAATTCGGTGCCACCCCTCACGCAGATCCGCGGGGTCAGGGTCCAAAAACACAGGGGATTTGGCACATTTCTGAAATTCGGTGCCACCCTTCACGCACATCCATCGCAAGGCGTGGTAACCCAAACTGCGAGAACTCCCTCGGCCCTTTAATCGCAAGGTGTGGTAACCAAGCCCGTAAACCATACACGTTTTACCAATCGCCAGGTGTGGTAACCCCTCTTGTGATCAGTTGGTTTTGCTGTTTGCAAATCGGCTTCGCATGAAGTTTCGATACTGCTTCACGACAGCGCCAAGGCCTCATGACTTAGCTCTTCCATGGCCCATTCTCCGAGAGAGGGGGCCGGCGGCAGGGGGCGAAGCCCTTACGGATCATGGTTGCGATAACCATGACGATCATGACGACTGCGAAAATACAGGGGCCCCCAGCGGGGGGTGTATCCTGTGTGCAGCAGTACTTCCGGTTCCGAGCGCAGGAAAAGTGCTCGGGGCCACAATCAGCGCGACGCTGCGGCGTGGCACTGGACTGCGGCTGCTGAGAACGGCACATCAGAACATCTACATAGAGCGGGGCCTAAGCCCGACCCCACCACCTCGCGGCACTTTCACCCCGCCGCTCACCCAACGCATCCGCCTAGCGCAGAGCCGGTCGTCCGCGGGGCACGAGGGCCTCCTACTCGCCCGATGCACCTCGACAGGTGCCACACCAGGGCACCCCAGCCAACAATGCGAGCCGGAAGCAAGAGAGCCCACGCGCTGCGGGGGAGCCAGCGGAAGCTCAGAGGCGGGTCCAGGTGCACGGGCCTGGCATGAGGAGAGCTTGCGAGGCGAAACAGTCGCAAGGCAACGGGAATTATCGGACCCGAGGCGCCAAGAAGGAGCAGGTGTAGGACGAGGAGGACGAGGAGGAGGAGGAGGAGGAGGAAAAGAAGAAGAAGAGAAGTAAGAAAGAGCAGATGCAGGACGAGGAGGACAACGAGGAGGACGAGGAGGACGAGGAAAACAAGGAGATGCAGGACGAGGAGACTGGGCACCAGAAAGCATGCGAGCACCTGCCGCACGTTCCAGCTGGAGCGGCAAGAGGGGCAAGACGGCTAGACCTCTGCGAAGAGGTGAAGCCGCCCTCCAGAAGGCGCAGCGACATCGAAGCGCGCGGAAAACTAGCCAAGCCACCGAGCGCAAATCGCAAGAGATCGGTCCTGTACGCGAGCCGCTGGAGAAGCACGGCGAGGCGCTCGGCAAGCTGAGGTCAACAAGGCACGGCACATGAGCAGCGCCTTGAAGCTGCTGAGGAGGAGCCCAGGAGTCGCTCGCAGAGCGCCGCAGCGAAAGCGACTGCTCCGAACCGCCCCTGGGCCGTCCGCTGCGCCCGAGCGACGACGCGAGGTGGCCGATGACGTGGCAGGCGTGCCAGGCGTGGCAGGCGTGGCAGGCGCACGAGGCGAGCGAGACATGGCAGGCGTGGCAGGCGTGCCAGGAGCGCGAGGCGAGCGAGGCACGGCGGGCGCGGCAGGCGAGAGAGAGAGAGAGAGAGCGGCAGGCACGTCCTGCACGCGCGCCACCCGGAGCGGCCGAGGCGAGGGCCGCCCAAAAGCCCCAGAGAAGCCGCGGCCCGACGGCAGCGCCAGAGCGCGACGAGCCCGACGAGCGCGCGCGCCCGCCGGAGCAGGCCGCCGCGCGGGCAGTCCCTCGGCTGGCGGGGCAGGTCCCGTGGCGGCTGTCGGACGGTAGAGGGAAACAATTAGTGAACACCCCCCCTGCCCCCCAAACTCAAAGTTGGCACGCGGGGGGGAGACTGCGGTCGAGGTGCAACTCATCAGACCCACCGCCAACTTTGAACATTGGGGGAAGGGGGAGGCGTTCACAGATGAATGTGGCATGAATGTTCGCTAATTTTTTCCGAGGCCTGGAGCACAGGTACTGGCGTGCACGATCGGGACCTTCTGCTGAGCTTGTCGCGGCGGCGGCCCCGGCGACACGCCAGACCCTGCAGGCCGGCAGCGTGTCGCTGCGCTCCCCGGGGCGGTGGGACAGGGGAAGGGCTCGGGACGTGGTCAGCGCGTCGAACCAGAACGCAGTGGGCCAGAACCGGCGGCGGGACACGCTGACCGAAAATGCCTGACCCTGAAAACTTCGGGAGACCTCGTCTGTCCCAGCGCGACAGCTATCCGTGTCGAAGCCGCTCAGAATCCATGTCGATCGCGTCGAATCCGTGTCGAGTCCACGTCGAACTCCCGTCGAATCCACGTCGAACCCAAGTCGGAGAACAAGAAAAGACAGCCACTTACAGGATACAAAAAAAGCCCGAAGATGCAGAAGAAAACGATGGAACGACTCCGTCAACAAGGCTGCCCAACAGCTGAGAGCCGCATTCGCGCAGACGCAAGTGGCGCTGCCAGCCACCGCTAGGGATCAACCACCCACCTCATCCAAACTCCTGAGCAACTGAGATGGTAACGACCGTGACCCTGGATGAAGGACTGCAGGCATGGAGGCAAGCAATCCGCACCTGGGACCTGAAAATCTGCCCCATGGGAACCGGGGTGCCCCTGCTGAACTCAGTGTCCCCCAAGAGATCCAGCGGAACGACGCCCCACGCACACCCAACGAGGGCTGGCCCCCGCCAGTTCTGCCAAGAGCGCAAGTGCCTCGATGCGGCTACGCCCCTGGGAGCATCCAGCGGCGGGGCGCTCCACGCAGCCCCAGCGAGGCCTCGCCTTCCCGGGGTGCTGCCCTGTCCCGCGCCGCTGCGCCCCTGGAAGGTCCACCGGGGCGAAGGCAAGCGTCGCCCTCCCCTGGTGGTGCCAGGCGCGCGCCTGCGGCGCCTGCGCCTGTGAGGGTGCCCAGTGGTGCCCTCGGTGTCTGCCTAGCGGAGCGAGCATCGCCACGCACGCCCCTCCAAGAGTACATCGCTACGAGCCCACAGATACCACAAATCGGCCGACCCTGTCGGCGAACGTGAGAGGCCCGTCAAGCCCTCGCAGAATCCGTCGACCCCAAACAAGCCGAGCCATGTCCACACAAAGCTAAGTCATCGAGTTCAGAGGAAACCCCTCCCCTGCCTCCCCCACTGGGGGGGGGGGGATCCCAGCTCCAGAGGGGGCGGGGGGGAGGTGTCACCGCCTTAGGCTGCTGAAAGCAACACCTCGCTGGAGAATGTGAGTGCGTCGCAGGTCTGAGAGAGCCTGAGTGTGAGGGAGTCTGAGTGCGAATGTTGTAAGTGATTCTGAATGTGAATAAACAGTGTGCGAATGAGTCTGAACGGAATGTGTGTCCGAATGTGAGTGAATCTGAGTGCGAGTGGATCTGAATGTAAATGAGTCTTGGTATGAGCGAGACGGAGTAGGAGTGAGTATGAGTATGAGAGTCTGAGTGTGACGAGTTCGTCAGAGTATGAGTAGGTCTGAATGCGACTGAGTCTTAGTATGAATGAGCTCAAATGAGGAAGAGAAGGAGACAAAGAAGACGGAGATGTGTGAGGAGTCGGAGACGTCTGAATATTAACCAAGATCCCATCTTAGGATATGGGAATTGTCGCTTCGTTGTTTCGGATTCCCACCGTCCCTGAGATTGCCCCAAGACGGCCCAAGGAATCCCGAGGAAGGCCCAAAGACGGCCAAAGAGAGCCCCAAGACGGCCCGATACCTCTGCTCAGCCCTTAAATTAATACGTTTCATTTAGGGCACGCGCATCCACTGAGAGAAAAGAATTAACTCGCGAATTGATTATTAGAATCGCTTCCACTGACACGAAAAGTATTAACTTGCGAATACGTTTCCCATTGTCTACCGACGCAAAAAAAAAATCGCACGTTGAATAAATCCCCTGTCACGCCAGACTTCTCCAGGGATCAGAGGTTGTTAAATTTTCTGAGTTATACCCCTCTAAATCAGCTGTGGGGTGCCTTTAGCATGCAAGTCCCACGGGAGAGCGCCTGCACGGCACGGACCAAATAAATCTAGCATAAATCGCCCATAAAGATATAAATCAAATTAGATCGACCCGTTTCTTGCCGGTCGAACCCGTATGTTTCGCAACGCTTATAGCTCAAAATTGATTGAAGTAGTTGAGCCCATGCCACAATTTCACTTGCACCATCGTTCTGTTAGAATTAAGGATGCTAAAATGAGCAAATATCTACCTGTTCAAAAGATTCAAAGCACGCATCGAAATCTCTCATGGATGTCACGTCCGTAGAAGCTGCGAGCCCACATGGTGCATGGCATGCTTTCTGGAAAATTCCACGCGCAACGTTTCCCAAACGCAATTGAGTTAGCAAATGAAAACGATGAAGAAAGATATGTAATAACACGGAAACAAATGCAAGCGGTCTGGAAAATGTTGTTGGCACTTGATCCAGAGAGCTCCTCGAGCCTCTTGAAAAAATGCGTGGACCTTGCTTTCCCCACCGCAACGCGCGGCAAATTTTAAGAACAGCTCGATGGCCTCAAACTTGGTGCACGAACTGGAACCATCCACTTTGTAAACGCCGCGCAGTCAGTGGTCCAGAGAACGAGTGCAACTTGCATCTCAATGAAAAATCACGGAATCGATTATCAGCATTCTTCTCGCACCGCGGCCGATGGGATTACAACTTTTTGGGCCCAACCAATTTGCGTATTCCACTGGCCGGGGCGCGCAAGATGCAGAGCTTTTGTCGTGGCTGTGAAGCACGAGCCGGGCCGCCGCATTGCCTTGCACTGTTCTGATGCTCGAAGGTGCATCCGTAGATGCCAGCAAAGGAAAAAAATGCGTAGAAAACGCACGGCGTTGGTTTTACGACGACCCCAGATCCAACGCCGCTCACATGCGACACAGGAGTAGGGAAAAAAGAACGCAACCAAAAAAGAAACAAAACAACAAAAACAACAACAACAACAACAACAACAACAAAACGCGCCAAAGACTAGAAATAGCCTACGGGCGAGCGCTGGTTAGCTGCAGCAGCGCCAGCAACGCAGACATTTTTTTGTTCTACGTACCTCGCTGCGAATCAACCAAGCCACACCAGAAAATTACATGCTTTCGAAAAGAAAGAGAGAAACAAAGAGAGATAAAATAAAACTGAAAATGAAAGGAGGGAGACACGCAAAAAACAAGCATCATCTTTAAAGCAAATTTCCAAATCGCTCGGAAACAGCACGGCCGGCCAAACGCCGGGAGAAGCAATGAAAATGCGAAAAACATCACGAAGAAACAGAACAAAAAGAATGTGTTTTTTTCCCTGCCCTGCGATTCGGCATTCATCACAGTATGAAACAACCACGCCATAGAGTCGGCCACGCCTCCAAATCCCCAACGGGCGGGAACTTAGCCAGACACACTTGCCCGGAAAGAAGAAACGGGCGAGAAAAAACTTAGACTTGGAAAACTTGCGACATGCATCTCGAAAGGCCGTGCCGGAACAAGGACCACCTGAGAAAATACTACTTGGAAACGCGAGGGGAGGGGAGAAAGTGGACGGTGCTCCAACGGAGGCAACCGCGCAACGCGCCCAGCGATTCACGCAGAGGCGACCAAGAGGGGAAGAGGGAATGGGGAAAAGCGGAGGAAGAAAAGGGGACAAACGACAGAACGCGGGACACGACAGGAGCAAAACAGGAAAAACGAGGAGGGGAAGGGAAAGGGATGGAAAAGAAAAAAGGGACAGAGAGGCGCAAGGAAGAGGAAAGAGCTGCCCCTGCGCACGGGTAGAAGGCACAAATCAAAATGCAATGAGGTATCCCGTGTACTGACATGCACAGCACGACGAAATCTGGTCAGCACTGAACCAAGAAGGAGGAAAACAGAACAGGAGGCGCGGGCGAAGGCCAGCGTGCGGCACTCGAGGAAGCTGAGAACGTAGGCTTTGAAAAAGCCAATAAAGTCTGTGTCGGCGTGGCACCGACGGGCTCGAAGTATTGAAAACACTCGCCAGCTAGCCTCGAAAACGCAATCGTGAATTGCGTCGTGCAATAAAACCGAGGGTCAAAATTGATGCTGAAAATTTTATAAATTCCCCCCGCTGGCCGGGAAGGCGACACGATGTGGTGGCCTTCTTTGCTGTTATCGAATTGGACGCGATTTCGCTGTTAAGGAATGTCTACACTGGCGGAAAACTCTGGCGAGAACCAAGTCTGGCCCAATGCTGCTGTCCACGTTCAAATACTGACGTGCTGCCAGAAGGCCGCCGCTGCAATTGACGGCTGCCTGAGGGAATCCATCCGCGCCAACGCCGGCGCACACCCAAAAAAACACTCCTCCGATGCACGCCATCCTGAGAACCATTGCATGCACTGGCGTCGCTTTCTGAACGACCGTCAGGAACAACCGCTGCACGCGGCGCTCAGCTCTGCTGCTCGACGCACCCGGAAAGGTAGCAGCCGGCGCAAATGAGACAGGATCGTCGCCCGACATGCGAAGTCTGTCTCGATGCAGGTTTTTTCCCTGGACTCACGCCTGCGCCACGATGCCCTTTGTCACGATCAAGCGTCGGCGATCTGCTTTGGCGTGAACGAGGTTTGATGACACCAAATATCGACGTTAACGGGCTGCTCAGAAGCTCACCGAAAACTCGGGCAATTCACAAATGAACGATGTAGGAGAAAACGAACAAGGCTCACGACCAAACTAAAGCTTTTAAATCTACTCTTTCGAAGCGTCAACCTCCCTTTCAGCTTACCGATTTGCATGTTCAATAAAGGCCCGCGCAGCATCTTACGCGAACATTTTCCCAACGATAAAAACTGCCCGTCGAATGTGCTGCTGAAACAACACCAACGCTGAATAATGACATGGAGGTTCTGGATGTCCTGCTTTCTTTATTCGATCGGATCTCTGCAACGCAAGCTCATATATAAAGGCTACATGAAAATTACACCTGGGCCACAAAAAAAAAAACAGCATTCCATTTATCAGGCGAAAACCACGATCAAAGCCGGCGCAAAAAGTAAAGAGCGAGGGACAAACGAAGCAAATAGATCATGCCCAGCCCTTCTGCGCCGGCAGCCTGAAGCACCGCGAATTCTTGCAACAACGTCTCTGCAAAACAGAAACGCCATGAGTAATTGTTCCGAACATGCTGACATCCTGCCGCGCATTAAAAGAGATGAGGTTAAATGAATAAAATGTGCATCAGGAAACGCGAAGACAAGATTTAAAAGATATCGAACAGGACGAAACTGAGACATCATAAATACCAGAAACTCGACATTCGATAAGAACAACACGCGCGCCTTTTACATATCCAGTCTTTGGGCCCAATAAAACCTGCACGCGCAAACAAAACTGTAGATTCTTCCAACAACAGCCGCAACACCACTTTCTTCAATCATCAGGAACCGTCGATCAAAACAATTTTTTAAATATAAATTTAAAAAAAACAATATTTTTTTTGTTTTTTTTTTACAAACAAAAAAAAAAAAAAAAAAAAAAAAAAAAAAAAAAAAAAAAAAAAAAAAAAAAAAAAAAAAAAAAAAAAAAACTTAAGCGGCCCCGGAATAGTCGTAAAATCACTCGCGCGTCCTACCTTCCAGATCGAAGCTCCCACGCCAAGCATCTCATCGACATCTGTCCGACACGGGCACCTGATTTTTTGTTTAGGTTCGCGCCTTGAAGGTATTCGAGTCTGTAACTTGCCGACTCCGCGGTTACAGCTTCTAGTGCATCCCTCCTTCTTTCCTTTCGGGAAGACGCGCACGGCGGGCCCTTCCCCCCCAGAGCCAAGTGCCCTTATCCACCACTCTGTTAGCTGCTCTGAGCCTGTCCGCCTGCGCGGACGATATACAGACGGTCCAGCAATCTCTCCGTCGCGCGTGCCTCGTCTGCGGCCCACAGGTCCACCTTGCAGTACTCACTTTCGCAACGTGCGACGCGCGCGCCTTCGCAACTCGAAACGTCGGCGCCCCCGGAACGCGGTCGCACGCCTCGCCCGCATGAAGTCTGCATACTCAGGCAAGTCCTCCTCGAACACCAAAACCCACGGGTTACTTTCTCTACCTCTCTATATCTGAGCGGCGGGCGTGGGAACGCGTTCGAACGTGCAATACGGCCCAAAACGACCTGCTAGATTGCTCCAGATGAACCAACATGCACGCAGATGACTCTGAAAATGCTCGAAGAGACCGAGACTGCCTGCAGACGGCTCCAACAGGGGAAATAGCTCCAACAAAATCCTTCTGAAAACAATTTTCGCTTATGGTGCCTTCCGACGGGACGAGGGCTCCGAAGGAGCCCAAGATAGCCCCAATAAATCTGGAACATGCTCGAAGAGCGTCCCTGGAGAAATCCAGAAAGCTATTTTGGAGACCCCCGAGGACCCATGCTAACTAAGGACCTCCTCCTTGATCGATCATTGAAAATGGCCCCACTAAACGCACATGACGTTCCAAAAGGCACCAACGTGACCAAAACGCGCCCCCACGACACACTCAAGACGCCCAAGAGCCGCCCAACCAGAACTGCGAAGAGACCCTCCAGACGCCCCACGATGCCGACGCGCCCAAAACATATCCCAAAGAGACAAGTTCGGTGTCACTATGAAGTTCGGTTTAACTATGACCGCATCGAGAAAACAAACGCCATTTCGAAAAATTAGCAGCGCACTCTAGTGCGTCAGCCCCAGCGCTGATAACAGATCGAGATCAGGCGTCTAGATATGTTAAACTAGCGCGTCTGATGTTCGTCCGATTGATACTGACAAGCTCTGTAGCTAATTTGCAACTCGAATTTAATCAAGAAAACCAAAACCATTTCCAAGAAATTAGCAGAGTACGAATAGGTGTTCAGCCCCAGCGCTGATAACAGACCGTTTTGAGGCGCCTCGATACGCCAGACTATCCCGTTATGCTTATGTTTCCAAAATTCCTGTGCCCAAGAGCTTTGAGCTGATCTGCAACTCGTGTGAAGTCAATAAACTCATCATCATGTCGAAACAAATGGAGAGTACAATAGTTTCGCAAACCTACCTCTAACAAACCGACCTCTAGATGCTGGAGAAACGCGCCTGATGATTCTCGGCTGATTAGGTGCATAGCAGCTCTGTAGCAATCCTACAGCTCGAGCTAAGTTCAGAAACCGACAACACTTGTCAAGGTGACCCGACCAGCCGATCATCAAACGCGATAATCTGAAGTAGACGCCTAAACTCGGTCTGCTATCAGCGCTGGTGCTGAACAACTATTCCTGCTTTTTTTGTAAATAATATTGGTTTTCTTGACTTAACTCGAGCTGCACATAAACTACTGAGCTCTTTGGCACAAGCAATCGAAACAAAATAACCAGCCGTACGAATTTAGATATCTAGCTGCCTGAACTGCTCAAAAAACTATTCGTAATCTACCGTTCTTTTTAGAGACGGCGATGGTTCTCTTTGCGCTGTCCGGCGCAGCAATCGGAAAGAATCAACAGGCACGTGGCTTAAAGGGTCCCAACGCCTGAACTCGTTCTGGTATGCCTTTTTTTCCACTGATGCTTGACCCTCACTTCTTCTTCTCCTCCACCGTCTTCTTCCATGAGTCCGCGCACCTTGCGCGCGCAATGCGAGATTGCCGCGCTCGCATTGCACGAAGAAGCTCCAAGTGTCCGGCGGTAATCACGATGGAGGATTTACCGCTGGCTTCCATTTGCGAAGGCGAAAAAGGCAGGAGCGAGGAGAGTGAAGAGGAATTCGAGGGGGAGGAAATGAATAGAATCACTTGCGGTACAAACCCGCACTGTGTCCCGCTATTTTGCACGATTTACAAAAGCCCTGCCTGGGAGAAAGTCAATCATTAAATAGGCTTCTGGTATGGAACGTACACAATCGAAAAAACAATCATCAGAAACGCTAATCTCAGACAAAAAAGCTATTCGTGCTCTGTTATGTTTGTCGAAATTTTGTTCGTTTTCTGAATTTCACTCGAACTCGAGATAGACTACAAAGCTGTCGGCACATGCTCGAACTCAGTCTGCTACCTGAGCTGAATCCGAACATACTCTGCTGATTATCTGACGAATCCGGATGACGTTCTTGATGTGGCTCGAGCTGCAAATCAACGAGAAATCTGCATGGCGCAGCAATCGAAAAGAAATCATCCCGAAGGCCAATCTCAGGTATCTAGATGCCCCAACGCTACGAGAATTAATTGTCCAGCAATGACGGTGCCTTCCTCAATATAGCTCCAACTGCAAACAAACTTAGAACTCTTTGGCACAGTACCCGACTGGAATCATCAAACATGCTACCTCTTTTCAATCGGATCTCTGCACCGGAACTATATTTGTCAAATCATGAAATATCTTTTATATAAAAAATGAATTGTGAGAAATCCGTCGAAAACAGCAGGGGGAAGACGAAAGAGGATATAAGTATGAATCTTAAGATCCGCGTGAACCAAATCGATTTTATTTAGCACGCTAGGGAATTGAGAAGGGAATTTCGCAATGTTCCCGACACTCCTATAATTCCGCATATTGCACCCTCGATTTGAATGTAATTTTGCATGTTTATTTTGTTATGTATGTGAAATATTTGTTTGTTATGTTTACTTCATTTTCTTGGTGCGCTCGAGGTATACTTTTTCTTTTCCTATGATATATATATGAATATATTTTTTACACATGAAAAGAAAATGTTCTAGTCTCACGCGGGTGCCACATAAATCTATATAAGCCGCGTTTTCGATGGAATGAAATTGTCCAATTTGCGTGTTTGTCTTATCCGATTCGTTTGTAGAATGCGTGCGCCGGCTGGTTATTTTTTCTATCGGACCTCTGCAGTACACCACGGCACCATTCGGCAATTCAAACATTAAAATTCAGGGACAAGACAAGATACATGGCGGGACGGCGGCCGCCGGAGCCAGCTAAGCAGGCCGGCGGGCGGCGCGCTGCCGGAGGGAGGACGGGGAAAACGAAAGAAGAAGACAAAGACAGAAACAAACGAGGGAGGGAGGGAAGGGGAAGGAGGGGCAGGCAAGCAGGCAGGAGGAGAGCGAGGAGGAGAAGGAGCGAGAAGCGCCGGACGCGCCCGGCGAGAAAACGCCTGCGGACCGAGCACCGCTCAGAACCCGCACGGGGGGAGGGAGCCAGGGAGAGGAGGAGGACGGCGGACGACGGCAGCGACAGCAGCAAGCAGAGAGGGAGAGAGGGAAGAAGACGAGAAGAAGAGAACGGGACGAGAGGACGAGAAGGGGAGGAGACAGAGGCGAACGAAGAAAAAAGAGAGGGATCAACTCATTCATCGGGCTGCCAAGAAAAATAATTACAAAGCTGTGCGAAGCCATCGGCACGCGCCAACTGAAAAGCTGTGGCCAGGACGACCTTACGGCGGAATCGGCGCGAAGCAATTTGCAGAGAAGGCGCTGAAACAGTTCGACATTGTCAGCGGAGATGATTGAGTCAGGAAGAAGGTTGTACACTCTCGTGCCACCCAATGCGGAACGCACAAGGTAGTCAGGGGCACGGAGAGAACACGGGTCTCGCAAGTGACGGAAGTGGCGACGAGGGGAGCAGGGAGGAGGAGGGGAGGAGTCAACGGAGAAAAAAGCACCGAAGCACGGAGGGCTGAAACCGAGTACAGCGCGGCGAATAAGGCCAAAGTTGGCTATATCTCTGCGGGCAGAAAGTGGGGCAAGATTAAAGTTGCGCAAAGCTTCGTACTCAGTTATGCCCAGGGTTCGTATATATATAATAAAGAAAAAAATCTGGACACGGTCAAGCGGCAACAATACAGAATTCGAAGCGTGTGAGAAGGCTGGCGTGCGGCATTCTATGAACGAAAGAATGTGCGCTTTATATAAAACAACAAGCTCGGCGACAGTGCGGTAGCGCCGCGAGCGAAGCAACGCCTGAAGTCGCCAACCACATTCGTGCACACACTCAGATACCGCATCTGACATGACAAGCTTGCAATCAAAAGATACACCGAGAATTTTAAAGTTGCCACCAAAAGGGCGGCTACGTGAAATAATGTGCCGGCTCTCCTTCGAAGCTTCAAACACAACAGCGCCGGCACGGCCCCATTCGTGCAAACACGACTGGCACTGCCCAATAGTGGCAAAAATCTCGTCGTCAGAAGAGGAGGGGAGAAAAGGACGGAAGGCGTTGAGATTGAGATCGTCGGCATAAACAACTGCTTGAAAGAGTAATCTGGCAATTGCTTCGCTGACATCACCAAAAAAAATCCAAAAAGGCGGGCCCAAAACAGTCACTTGAAAAGCCATGTTGGTCATGCAAATGAGACGCAAGATGGCACCGCCAACTGCAATGCGGGCCTTCTGGGCCTCCAGCCAGCTAGAAAAGACTGCGACAGCCGGGGGGGTACCCCAAGCGCGTAGCTTCGCGAGCAGGCGGTCCGAATTCACACGGTCAAAGGCGCCGGACACGTCGGAACAGTACAAACCGATCCGCGCTCCCTCTGCGAGAAGGCCGAGCCAGGTTAGCAAGAAATATGAAATCGCGTCTCTACGCCGCGCCCAGGGCAATACGCAAATTGAAAAGAACCGAAACACAAGGAGCGGGACACACGAGGAGACAAGAAAGAAAGAAGAATACGTTCGGCGCACTTGGACATCAAAAAAAATGAATTCCACGATAGTTCACAGGATCGTGCAAAGGCCTCCGCTTGTGGAGGGGACAGAAATGATGCAAACGCCAAGGCTCCGGCCATTTGCCTGTGCGAATGATAGACCTAATCAAAATAGCAAGCGGCAAAGCGAGAGAGGCAGAACAGGCGACAAAAATGCGAACAGGAATCTCGTCAGGCCCTGTGGCGGAATCGCGTTTGAGCTGTGAAAGCACGTTATGACTTGTCTCACCCAGACGGGGAAAAAGTCAGTCTGCTCCACTGGGAGGCGAGAGACAAACAGACGACCCGATGATCTGCAATTCTCGGCAGAACTGACACGTCGGCAAGCCCGTGCAAATCTGTTAAAATTAAATCAATTAAATATTGCTCTCTGGTAGGTTTGCGAACGATTTGTTCAAAACCATGATAAGCACACAATCGTGCAGCTTCGATTCCCTCTGGAGTCTGTCTGTTAGCCAAATGGGGTTGTGGGCGTTAAAGTCGCCAATTAAAAATACGCCTACGGCTGAAGATAGGTGCGTTTCCATCTCTGCAAACAAACTCTGCATGACAACTACTTCGGCGTAGAAGGAACGACGGTAAAAATGCCAACAACACTCGGCAGACACAGAATTAGCGAGGGGGGAAGCGAGCGAACAATACTGGTCAAGCGCGAAAACGGCAACCCCACCACCGCTGCTGTTCCGATCTCGTCGACAGACGCACGTATATCTGTGCACACTGGGGACTGAAGCCCGGTCAAACCGGGCTTCGCTGAAACAAACTAGAGCAGGAGGCGCAAAGAGGGAGCTCCAGCTCAGACTGGGAGAAGAAAAAACCTTAATATTGATATGCCAAATGGTGAAATTCGCACTGAATTGAGGAGAGTGAGACCTGGATTCGCCAAGGTCCCCTTCCCGACGTGAACGCTGCGCATCAGAACAAGGCTCCAGTAAACGCTCGTGCAAACTCAACTGGCGCTGAGAGCGAGAGCTAAGGCTCGAAACTCCTCTTTCAGATAGGACCGGGCAAAGTGTTGAAACGGCCGAGTAAGGCGGCTCGAAAAATCTGCCCCCGAAACCGGCCGCGCAAGGCGGCTCGAAAATTGTGCTCCGGAGAATGGCCGGGCAAGGCGGCTCGAGAAATCTGCGCCCGAAACCGGCGGGGGGCAAGGCGGCTCAAAAATTCTGTTCCGGGGGACGGCCGGGCAAGGCGGCTCGAAATCCCACCAGCCCTTTGGGCGTGAGTGGTTTAGCGAGCTTTCTCTGTCCTCAACCCCCCAACCCCCCTTCTTCCCCTTCGGGGAGGGGTTTACCCCTCCCCCTACCCCCTCCCCCTGGACCTGGAGAGGGGGCCCCGCGGGTGGTTGGAGGGGTCTTTTTCGACTCCTGGGAGGGCCAAAAAACGACTACCCTCACGAGGATTCTGGCCCCGAGGGGGGGGAGGGAGTTTGGCGCCTGAACTCGTCGCTGAAGTAAAAAACATTGATTTTACTACGGTTTTGGCCCCATTTTGGCCTTCTGAGGGGGCCGCGTTCCTCTTCCTTCTTAGCAAAATCATTGATTTTACAAAAAGGTTTTGGGCTGATTTTGTCCTTCTCAGGGGTCAGCGCTTATTAGCGCTTCTGACGAGGTCGCAAGAGACCCCAAGATAGCCCCAAGAGGCCCCCAGGAGGCTCCCAAGAGGCCTCCAGGAGGCCCCCAAGAGGCCCCCCAGAGGCCCCTAGAGGTCCCCTCGAGGCTCCCAAGAGGCCCCCAAGAGGCCCCAAGAGGCTCCAAGAGGCCCCCAAGACGCCCCCAAGAGGCCCCCAAGAGGCCCCCCAGACGCCCCAAGAGCTCCAAGAGGCCCCCAACAGGCCCAACGAGGAGCCCGAACGACTCACACCAGGACGACAGACCCCAACGACTCACACCACGAGGAGCCCGAACGAGTCACACCACAAGGAAGGGCCCGAACGCCTCACACCAAGACGAGGCGCCCGAACGACTCACACCACGAGGAGCCCGAACGACTCACACCACGACGCGGGCCCCGAACGACTCACACCACGAGGAGCCCGAACGAGTTACACCAGGAGGAGGGGACCGAACGACTCACACACAAGGAGGGGACTCACACCACGAGGAGCCCGAACGACGTACACACAATGAGGGGCCCGAAGGAGTTACACAAGGAAGGACGAGGGGCCCCAACAACTCATACCACGAAGAGCTGGAACGACTCACATATCTGCAACGCACACAGACGCGAACACTCGCATTATCTCTGGCGCGCCTGCATGTCCTCGAGCGATAGCCGCCGCAACGCTGCTACAACGAGGGCGGGGCCAATGGGGCAAGGAGTGAAACATGCATCATAACAACAAGTGGCCAATTAATCTACTCTATGGGGCCACTTGGGGAAGGAGTGCAATATGCATCACAACAACACGTGGCCGATATAATCTACTCTATGTTTCGGCCCCATTTCGGCGCTCGGAGGGAACAGCGCTTCTCTGCCTTCATGAAACAAACATTGATTGTACGAAAATATTGGGTTATCCTGTCCTTCTCCGGGAGCATCGCTCGTTCGCGCTTCGAAGGATCGCTCGAGGCTCCAAGCTGGCCCCAATGGCCCCCAGGAGGCTCCACAGAGGCTTCCAAGATGCCCCCAAGAACCTCCCCAGAGGACCCCAGAGGCTCCCAAGAGGTCCCCAAGAGGCTCCAGGACGCCCCAGGAGGCTCCCAAGAGGGCCTCCAGAGGTCCCCACGAGGCCCTCAGGAGGCCTCACAGGCCTCGAGGAGGCACCCAAGAGGGCCCCACGAGGAAGCCGAACGACTCAACCCAGGACGAGGGGCCCCAGCGACGCACACCAGGACGAGCGGCCCGAACGACTCACACCACGAGAAGCCCGAACGACTCACACGCAAGGAGGCGCCCCAACGACGCACACCAAGACGAGGGGGCCGAACCACTTCCACCACGAGAAGCCCGAACGACTCACACACAAGCAGGGGCCCGAACGACGCACACCAGGACGAGGGCCCCCAACGACTCACACCACGAGGAGCCCGAACGACTCACACACAATGAGGGGCCCGAGGCACTCACACAGGGAAGGACGAGGCCCCCAAGAGGCCCCCAAGAGAAGGAGGCGCCCCAACGACTCACACCAGCACGAGGAGCCCGAACGACTCCCACCACGAGGAACTCGAACGACTCACACACAAGGAGGGGCCCGGACGACGCACACCAGGACGAGGGGCCCGAACGACTCACACCACAAGGAGCCCCAACGACTCACATACAATGCGGGGCCCGAACCACTCACCCCAGGACGAGGGGCCCCAACGACTAACACCACGAGGAGCCCGAACAACTTACACACAAGGAGGGGCCCGAACGACGCACACCAGGACGAGCGGTCCGAACGACGCACACCAGGACGAGCGGCCCGAACGACTTACACGCAAAGAGGCGCCCGACTCACACCATGACGAGGGGCCCGAACGACTCGCACCATGAGGAGCCCGAAGGACTCACACACAAGGAGGGCCAAACGACGCACATCACGAGGAGCCCGAACGACTCACATACAATGCGGGGCCCGAACCACTCACCCCAGGACGAAGCGCCCCAACGACTCACACCACGAGGAGCCCGAACAACTTACACACAAGGAGGGGCCCGAGCGACGCACACCAGGACGAGCGGTCCGAACGACTCACACCACGAGGAGCCCCAACGACTCACGCGCAAGGAAGCGTCCGAACGACTCATACCAGGACGAGGGGCCCGAACGACTCACACCATGAGGAGCCCGAAGGACTCACACACCAGGAGGGGCCCGAACGACGCACATCAAGACCAGGGCTCCGAACGACTCACACTACGAGGAACCCGAGCGACTCACACACACTGAGGGGCCCGAGGGGCCCACACAAGGAAAAACGAGGCCCCCAAGACGCCCCCAAGCGGCCCCCAGAGGCCCCCCAGAGGCCCCCAAGAGGCTTCCAAGAAGCCCCAAGACGCCTCTCGAGGCCCCCCCGAGGCGCCCAAAAGACCACAAAGAGCCCCCCAAGGAGCCCCGAGAGCTTCTAAGAGGCCCCCAAGACGCTCACGAGGAGGCCGAACGACTCAGCCCAGGACGAAAGGCCCCAGCGACTCACACCACGAGAAGCCCGAACAACTCACACACAAGGAGGGGCCGAGCGACGCACATCAGGACGCCGTTCGAACGACTCGCACCACAAGGAGCCCGAACGACTACACACCACAAGGAAGAGCCCCAACGACTCACATCAGAACGAGGGGCCCGAACAACTCACATAATGAGAAGCCCGAACGACACAAGGAGGGCCCGAACAACGCACAGGGACCCGAACGACTCACACTACGAGGAACCCGAACCACTCACACACAATGAGAGGCCCGAGGCGCTCACACAAGGAAGGACGAGGCCCCCAAGAGGCTCCCAAGACGCCCCGAAGGCTCCCCCTGGGCGGTCCGCGAGTGGTCAGAGCATCCCAAGACGGCTACAAGAGTGCCTCAGAGAGTCCAAGATGACCTCCAAGATGGCTCAAGACACCCCTCGATGGCGCAATCTGGCCCCCAAATCCCACCAGCCCTCTGGGCGTAGGTGGCTTAGGGAATTTTCTCGGGAGGGGTTTACCCCTCCCCCTAACCCCCTCCCTGCACTTGGACGGGGGAGCCGCTGGTAGAGCGTCCAAAACGGCCTCGGCGAGGAAACCACAATCATCGGTTTTACGATGATTGTGGCCCAATTTTCACCTCTTGGGGGGGGCAAGGCTAACTGGGCGCCGGCGGTAAACCGTTAACCTTTCTTACCGCCGGGGGACTCGTAGAACTTCCTAACAATATATAATGTGGCAAAAATTGCAGAGAACGAATAGTTTTTCAGCCCAAGCGATTTCAGACCTCTCGATGCAACAGCCGAACGCCCCCGATGCTTCTGGATTGTCTTCTTTACGAGCTCTGCAGCTCTCCTACAGCCCGAGTTACGTGCGTAAACTACAGCACCTCTCAATATGACTCTAACAAAACGAATAGTTTGGCAGTCCAGCTCGAGTATCAAACCGAATTCAGACCTCTGAATGCGACAGGCGGAGGCGTCTGGCGTCGGCGAATCGACTCCTGTGATTATGCAGTCCCCCTACAGCCCGAGCTAAGTGCAGAAAACCGACAGCACCTCTCAGGACGACTCGAACAATACAATAGTTTCGCGGACCTAGTTCGGGCAGCAGACCGAGTTCCGAGCTCTGGATTCGACAGGCGAACGCGCCTGATGTCTTCAACTCGATTCATGTGACCACCAGCACTGTAGCCCCCACCCCCGCCCAGCCCGAGATGAGTGCAGAAAACCGAGAGCACTTCTCAAGACGACTCGAGCAATTCGAATAGTTTCGCGATTCTAGATCGGACAGCAGACCGAGTTCAGACCTCTGGATTTAACAAACGATTGCGACTGATGATTCTAAAGTGATTTATGTAAATATCTGCTCTGTAGATGTCCTATAGCTCGCGTTAAGTACAGAAAATCGAGAGCATCTGTCAAGATGACTCGAACAATACGAACAGGTTTGCGAACCTAGCTCGGCTAGCAGACCGAGTTCAGACCCCTCGATTCAACAAGCGAAGGCGCCTGATCATTCTGAATCGATTTGCTGTGCTTACCGGCTCTGTGGCTGTCCTAAATCTCGAGTTATGTTCAATAAACCGTCATTGCGCGTGAAGATGACTTCAAACGACCGATCCCGCCTGCCTGCCTTTTGGCAGTAAAAGGTACCCGATCGAGCTGAGATCAAGATGGCGAGCGGGAATAAGATCGCATATCATGGGAAAAAATACTAGAGCTCAAACGAATTGTTGAATTTCGAGAACCAAATTTTCAACTGACCAAAAGTCAGCAAAAGGTCCGTCGAGATTTTTCTTGCCAACTAGCTCTCCAGCGCCCCGGAATTACTCCTAAGCTTCCAGCAACTGGGCGCCGGCGGTAAACCGTCAACCTTGGTTACCGCCGGGAGACTCGTAGAGCTTCCTAGCTCGACTTAAGTTGAGAAAACCGACAGCACCTACCAACTTTCCGACTCATAGTGAATATTTTTTGACCTCTGAATGCGACAGGCGGACGCGTCTGGTGTCGGCGAATCGACTCCTGTCATTACCAGCCCAGCCCCCCCTACACACCGAGTTAAGTGCAGAAAACCGACAGCACCTCTCAGGATGACTCGAACAATACAATAGTTTCGCAGACCTGATTCAGGCAGCAGACCGAGTTCCGAGCTCCGGATTCGACAGACGGACGCGCCTGATGTCTTCAAATCGATTCCTGTGACAACAAGCACTGTAGCCCCCCTCAGCGCGAGTTAAGTGAAGAAAACCGAGAGCACTTCTCAAGATGACTCGACCACTGGGCGCCGGCGGTAAACCGTCAACCCTCCTCACCGCCGGGGGACTCGTAGAGCCTCCTAAGCATAATGTCGAAAAAAATTGCAGAGAACGAATAACTTTTCAGCCTAAACAATTTCAGACCTCTCGATGCAACAGCCAAACGCCCCTTATGCTTCTGCAACGTTTTCCGTGCGCACGAGCTCCGTAGCTCTTGTACAGCGCGAGTTACGTGCGAAAATCGACAGCACCCCTCAAGATCACTCGAACAATACAAATAGTTTCGCGAATCTAGCTCGAGTATCAAACGAGTTCAAACATCTGAATGCAACAGGCGGACGCACCTCATGTCTGCGAATCGATTCCTGTGATTACCAGCCCTGCAGCTCTCTTACAGCCCGAGTTAAGTGCAGAAAAACGACAGCACCTCTGAAGATGACTCGAACAATACGAATAGTTTCGCGGACCTAGCTCGGGCAGCAGGCCGAGTTCAGAGCTCTGAATGCGACAGGTGGACGCGATTGATGTCTTCGAATCGAGTTCAGTGATTATCAGCACTGCAGCCCCCCTACACCTCGAGTTAAGTGCAGAAAACGGACAGCACCTCTCAAGATGACTCCAGAAATACGAATAGAACCTAGCTCGGGCAGCACGCAGAGTTCCGAACTCTGGATTCGGCAGGCGGACGCGCCTGATGTCTCCGAATCGATTCCTGTGAGCACGAGCCCTGTAGCCTCCCTACAGCCCGCGTTAAGTGCAGAAAACTGTCAGCACCTCTCAAGATGACTCCAACAACGAATAGTTTCGCGAACCTAGCTAGAGCAGCAGAGCGAGTTCAGACGTCTAGATGGAACAGACGCACGCGCCTGATGATTCGCAGTCGATTCCTGTGAAAATGAGCTCTGTAGCTGCCCTACAGCTCGAGTTAGGTAAAAAAATACCGACAAACGCGTATCAAGATAACTCGAAACAGCCGATCCCGCCGCAATGCTTTTTTGCAAAAATATTTACCCGATCGAGCTGAGATCAAGATGGCGAGCGGGAATAAGATCGAATGTGGTCAGAAAAAATTACTAGAGCTCAAACGAATTGTTGAATTTCGAGAACAACGACCAAAAGTCAGCAAAAAATCCGTCGAGATTTTTCTTGCCAACTAGCTCTCCAGCGCGCCGGAATTACTCTTAAGCTTCCAGCAACTAGCTAAGGGAAGCTCTACGAGTTAATTCGAATAGTTTCGCGATTCTAGATCGGGCAACAGACCGACTTCAGAGCTCTGGTTTCGACAAACAAACGCAACTGATAATTCTGAATCGGTTTCTGTGAATATCAGCTCTGCACCTGTCCTACAGCTCGAGTTAAGTACAAAAAACCGAGAGATCCTGTCAAGATGACTCGAATAATACGAAAAGGTTTGCGGACCTAGCTCGGCTGACAGACGGAGTTCAGACCTCTGGATTCAACAGGCGAACGCGCCTAATCATTCTACATCGATGAGCCGTGCTTACCAGCTCTGTAGCTGTCCTAAAAGCTCGAGTTATGTTCAGAAAGCTGTCAGCGCGCATCAAGATGACTCTTTTTTTTCTATCGGACCTCTGCAGCGCAGTTATCTTCACCAAGTCACATCGAAATAAAAAGTTGCATCCAGGGTGGGAAAAAAGCCTGTCTCCTACGGGGCCACCGAAGCCTGCTCGGCAGGCCGGCGGGGAAGTCGCAGGAGGACAAGGAAGAGAAGAAGGAGAAGGGGAGAGGGGGGGAGAAGGGCACCAGCCCACGTGCACGGCGACCGCGCAGCGCGCGCGCCCTGCGCTCCACGCAGGCGGCCAGAGGAAGCGGAAAGAGGAAGGGAAGGAGGCAGAAGAACGACGACAGACGGCAGCAGCAGGCAACGAGCCAAGCGAGAAACGAAGAAGAGAACAAGAAATGGAGAACGAACGAATACGAGAAGAAAAACAAGGGAAAAGACAAGGACGGGAACGAAGAAGAACAGAGACGAAAAGAAGGAAGAAGAAAAGACGCAGAAAAAATAAAATGTTCGTGGCTATCTCAAGAAAAAACCGCCTGGGTACCCCACAAGGGCCATCAGGCCGCCGGGCGCCAGTTCCGGAAGCGGCGCACTTCGTGGAAGGCGAGCGGCAGACGCCACGAAAACAGCTGTGGCCAGGACGCAACCTGACCTGACGCATGACACAAAAGCTCAGACAGTAGACGTTGGAATTCTTTCACGTCCTGGGCGCTGACAACGCTCTCAGGGAGAAGATTGTACATGCGAGCGCCGCCCAACGTGGAACGAATAACATAATCTGGAGCCCGAGCAGGGCAGGGATCGGCCACATGACGGAAATGCCTGGGAGGAGCGCGGAGGAAACAGGAGACGAGTCAAGTTGGAAGAGTTCTTTAAAACAAGCCGGGCCGGCCCCAAGAAAAGTCCTGCGAATGAGACCCAGGTTGGCTATGTCTCTTCGAGAACACAAAGGAGCTAACTTAAAGTGGTGGAGTGCATCTAAATCAGAAATTCCCACACTGCGGAGAAACGAGCTTTGAACTCGATCCAAAAAGGCCAGGACGGAGTTTGAGGCATGTGTGAAAGCACAAGTTCTGTATTCGATGAATGATAAAATATGTGCTTTATATAACAAGACAAGTTCGGCGTCTGTGTGAAAACGCCGCGTGCGCATTAGTGATTGCAGCCTCCAGCGACACTCGTGCACATAGCTTTGCACCGCATCTGTCATTATAATTTTACAGTCGAAGTCGACACCTAAAATTTTGAAATTGCTTCCTGCCGGCCGGCTCCGCGAGACTATGCGCAAACTTTCTTGAGAAGGCTCAAACTGCGCTTGTACGGCCCCATTCATGCAAGCAGCTCCGACACTCCTGCACCGACGCAAACACATCAGCATCGGAGGTGGCGAGAGGAAAAGGACGAAAAGCATTCAAATCATCAGCATAAAGAATTTCTTGAAACAACATTCTGATAATGGCCTCCCGAGCGTTACTGAAAAATAAATTCCAAAAAGGTGGGCCAAGCACAGTGCCCTGAAACACCATGTCGGTCATTTCAATGGTTCTAAAACAGTGACGCGAGCGGGGCGAGCCTCCAGCCAGCTGGCAAATACATTACATAAACGAGTCGGAAGATCGAAACTTCGACACAAATCGTTCGGATTTCACTCTGTCGAAGGCGCCGGCCACATCTGAACAGTACAAACCTACGCGGCAGCCGCTAGAGATGAGAAGGAGCCAAGCAAGAAAGAAATAAGATATCGCATCTCTGGCGCCATGGCCTGGATTGTACGCGAATTGAAATGGCCCGAACAGAAACGACCGAGAGACGCGAGGGAGGAAGAAAGAGAGAAAAATACTTTCAGCACACTTGAACAATTGTGAATTAAATGAATTCCTCTGCATTTTTTCGGGTCATGCATCGCCTCCTTCTTGTATAGAAAACAACTGCGATGCAATCGCCAGCAAGAAACCCAAACTCCGAATCTGAGAATAGAGCGGACGAATAGAACAAGAGAAAAGCGAGAGAAAACGAGCAAGATTTTACTTTAAAACACAAACAAGAATGCCGTCTGGACCGGTGGCAGAGAGATTTAAAACAAATCTTGCATGCCTACGGGGAAGAAAAAAATCTGCTCCACTGGGGCTCGCTGCACCACTGCAGAAAAACTATTGTCCTGCAGCGCCGGGACATGCCAACGATCCTTGAACGACGACGCAAAAAATCAACCTTCTCATCAGCACGAATCATCCGACTTGACCAATCGGCACGAAACGTTCGACGATCGCCACGAAACTTTCGAGCCCCGACGAAAGGAACCGAATAGAACCTCGAACAATCTGTTTTAAACCATGAAATGCTTCGGTACCCTCTGCCGTATTTGGGATGGAATGTCCAAACCAGAATGGATTGTGAACGTTAAAATCGCAAATGATGAACACTCAATCAGGTTGAAAATTTCGTTCTCGGAATTAAATCATTCGTTAGAACTCTAGTATCTTTTTCCCGTGATATTCGATCATATGTACGCTTGCTCGCTTGATCTTAGCTCGATCGGGTGAACATCGAAAAACATTGTGGCGGGATTTGGGGATTTGGAAGGCGGAGTCCACGATCCCGTTCAGGACCTTCGTTTCGCTTAGAGATTCGGGAGAATCGCATTTTGCATATTTTAGTCTCGCCGTTACTTGTGTGCAATTCCCGGGTTTTACTATGCGAAAACTTAAATTTACTGCGCAGAGTGGGTTACGTCACCGCCATCTCGTCCACGATTTGTCGTTGCAGTTGCGCGCTGTTTGGGTCGCTTAATCTGGATTTTTCGGTGTGAACGCGAATTTTTCGAGTTGCGTTAGTCTGGAGTTTTTTCGACCAAATTAACTCTGAGTTGCCTATCCCGAAAACAAATTTTCGTGGTGCCTTATTCCGGAGAGGCTGTGTGCCTTTTTAAATCTGATCAAAACGAACAATCTGTACCTTAATGAGCAAATCTAGGTGAACCCAAGTTGAATCTTCCTTGCCATATTCTATTTGAACATCCAGGGTATACCTTTTCTCAAGCTGATTTGGAAGTTCGCATTATTTTTTTTTTATCGAAGTAACTCGTAGAGCTTCCCTTAGCAAATTATTACTGGGAGCTTAATTGGCAAGAAAAATCTCGACGGACCTTTTGCTGACTTTTGGTCGGTTGAAAATTTGGTTCTCAAAATTTGACCATTCGTTAGAGCTCTAATATGTTTTCCCATGATATTCGATCTTATTCCCGCTCGCCATCTTGATCTGAACTCGATCAGGTAACGTTGAAGGCCAAAAAGCAGGCAGGCGGGAACAACCATTTTGACTCATCTTGATACGCGCTGTCGGTTTTCTTAAGATAACTCAAGCTTCAAGACAGCTACAGAGCTGATCAACACAACTAACGCATTGAGAATGATCAGGCGCGTTCGCCTGTTGAATCCAGAGGTCTGAACTCGGTCTGCTAGCCGAGCTAGGGTCGCAAACCTATTCGTATTGTTCGAGTTATCTTGAGAAGGGTTCG
>CAUYUJ010020933.1:15000-80000 GCA_963575745.1 Prorocentrum cordatum | reverse complement strand
TCCAAGATCCACAATCCACAATCAATCCATTAGGATACCATGGTACCCCAATGGTTGTAATACCTCACAATATGCCGCAATACTCCATCGGATCCCCCCATATTCGCAACCAGGACCCCGCAAAATCTGAGCGATCCGACAAGATTGCTCGGGATACCTCCGTATTTTCCATTCCTTGCTTTCGCTAAGAGAGGAAACCTTTGAATTCACCAAGATATACTTCGCAATCTCCCCGCCGTATTCCGCTGGCTGCTTCAAGATCCCACAAGGGTCTTCACAACCCACAGGACTCCTAAGCCTCCTCGGAACTCGTGAAGATCCCGGAAGTACGTCAAAGTCTCCCAGAATCCCTGAAGTTTCCAAGAAATATCCTCTAGAATTCGATTGGATTCATCGAAGAGGAGGATGACGAGGAATAAGGGACGGATGATAAGACGCAGTATGGGACATATTTTTGATCTGCGGCTCCAAGGACGATTCCAGAGAGCGGGTCGAAATCAATATGGGAAATACCAGGGACAAAAAAGAGGGATAACAAACATAAGATGGAACTGGAAATAGTCCAGGAGCATCAGAACTCGAGGTGAACTGGGAGGGATATGGACAGGAGGAAAAGAAAAAAGAGGACGACAAGGAAATGGGGATGAGCGCGTGGTCGCAACGTCCAGACTTGACGCGCTCGGGAACAATCAGCGAAACGACGGGGCTCCCAAAAATGACTCAGGGGATCTGGCGGCAGAGGGCACACACCTTCAGATCATTATGGGAGTGGGGAGCGTGGAGAAGGAAGCAAGCATGGGACTGACAGGCGAAATTCTAATCCTCATCGCGCTCCTTTTCAACTCCTCCACCGCCACGTCGTCATCATAATATATGGTGGAATTCTCGCGCGGCCATCTCTGGGCTATCTGGAGCCATGTGGGCTCGTGATGGGCTCCTCTTCGGTGCTTCTTGTGTTCATCTCGGAGCTATCTTCGGCTCTTTGAGGCAGCTCGAGTTACTGGTGGGCTGCCTGGGGGCCATCTTGGGCTGTCCTGTGCTCCTCTGGAGGCCCTCTTCCACCCACTTGGGGCTATACTTGGGGCCCTCTTGGAGCTCCATCGGGTCTACTGGGCGCATTGTGGCTACTCCGACCCCTCTTAAATATTTACCATCGCGCGCGCTTCGCGCGCGAAAAATTCTGCTTGCCCAAAGCGTACAGCGCGTCAGACGGGAGCGTGTCTGGATGATCGTTCTCTGGGCCATCCTGAAGCAATATTGCAACTCTCTTCGGGGCCATTTAAGCCTCCGAAGCATTCTTGGAGCAACGCGTTTGCAAGAAACGGAAACTCCAGAAAAGAGAAGAAACATGTTGGGATTTTTATTGGGTTTTTGATCCATTCTGGGGACTCTGGCGGCTTCTTGGGGCCTCGTTGTGCTGCTGGATACTTCCCGGGGGCCTCCTGGAAACTTCTGCACAGCTCCGGGAGCCTGTTGTGGGAGCTCCGGGCAAGCTCTGGGTAGGCCCCCAGAAGGAAGGCGCAACTTGGAAGGCCATGGAAGATGGTAGTACCAGGAGGCAGGATACAGGAGGGAGGAGTAGAATGGAAACAGGCGGGACAAGGCGGAAGCTAAATGCGGAGGAGGGGGTGGGGAAGACGGATGGTGGAGGGAGCGGGCGGACAGAGAGATGGAAGAGGAGGACGAGGAGGAGGGTAGATGGGAGGACGAAGGGATGCAACGTGAAAGAGAGAGGGACGTGGATGGGGCAAGGCAGACGAAGGAGGGATGAAGGGAGAATCACTGAGGCAGTGAGGCAGGAGGGGACAAGAATGCGAATGTACGCGGAAGAGGGCAAGAGACAAGAGAAGGAAGCGGGAGAAAGTAGGGAACGGAGGAAGCTACACACGCGGAGTATGGAATAGGTCTAGATGAAGGAGAAGGCGCAGGCAATATGGACACGAAGGAGGAGGGCACGTAAAAGAGAGAGAGAGAGAGAGAGAGAGAGAGAGAAAAAGAGAACGTGAGAGAGAGAGAGAGAGAGAGGATGCGAAGTGACAAAGACCATTGTGTTAAAGGGTTGAGGCGTGAGGATGATATAGGACGAGGATGATAAGGAGGAGGATGAGGAGGAGGAAGAAAAGGAGGAGGAGAAGGAGGAGGATGAGGAGGATGGGAAGGAGTAGGGGGAGGAGAAAGAGTGATGACGAGTGAAAGGGGAGAGTTTTTATATACCTTCCGGAATGGAGGTGTCCTCGATTTGAGGCGTGCAAGAAATCCGCCGACCCTGTCGGCGTGTGGGAGACACGGTTCGTCGTCGTCAAGACGCTGTTCGTCGTGAGCCTCGTCGTCGATGTCACCGCTCCCACCGAGGTCGCCGCTCTCGCTCCGTTCCTTGAGCCCGTCGCCGGACAGACCAACGGCTCACTGCGCCAGAGGGAAGCCCCTTCACTTTGATCCCTTCCCTGGGGCGGGGGTTGGGAGGTCCCACAAAGGGTCCCGAAGGGGGAGGTCCCCGGGTGGGTGGGTGGGGGTCCCGGATTGGAATGCCATCCCCCTCGGGGCCCTCTTGGGCCCTCCTGGGGCGATCTTGGGGGCCTGTTGGGCCGTCTTGGAGCGTCGGGACGCCGAGAAAGCGGGAACGCCATCATGTTTCAAAAACCTAATGACAGTCAATGATCTTGGCCTCTTGAGGCCCTCTTGGGACGCCTCTTGGGGCGCCCTTGGGGCCCTCTTGGCCGTCCCTGGGCCTAGAAACGCCTCAAGACGGCCAAGAGGCTACCAAGACGGTCCAAGAGTGCCCCGAGTCGCCGAACTGTCGGTCTAAGACGCAAAAACAATCTCCAGACCGCCCAGGAGGTTTCCAAGACTGACACCAAAACGTCCCACGAGGCCCCCAAGACGCCGCAAGAGCGCCCCAAGTCCCAAGAATGCTCCGAAAAACCAATCTCATTGAGCGTCTGTCGTTCGGTTTTTGAAAGATTCTTGCGTTTCCGCTTTTTCGGCTTCCCGACGCTCCAAAATGGCCCAAGCTGCCCCAAAGATCGCCCCAAGAGGGCTCCAAGACGGCACCACGAGGGGCTCCAGAGAGGGACCGCGAACAAAAAGTTCGGGCCTTCTGCCGCAAGAGGCCCCCAGGAGGCACCTTAGAGTCCCCCCAAAGACCACCAATACGCCAAGACACAACCAAAAGGCCCAAAAGAGGCCCCAACAGGCCCCGAGGAGCCCGCCAATAGGCTCCCAAGACGACCCCAAGAGGCTCCACAACTACCCCCGTCGGCGTTGCACCGGTCGTTGGCGTCGTCGTCGTCGTCGTCGTCGTCGTCGTCGTCGCCGCCGTCGTCGTCGTCTTGTCGTCGTCGTCGTCGTCTTCAAGATCGGCGGCACCGGCCGTAATGCCTTCACAATATCTTGAGGTCTCTACAGGGGCCGCTCGGGGGACTCGTGGGATGCTCCAGGGGCCACCTTGGCGCCGAGGGCGATCGGAGGGTCGCTCGGGGGGCGCTTGGGGCGCCCCTTGGGCCGTCTTGAAGCCATCCTGTGTTTCTTGGGGTCCTCTTGGGGGCGTCTTTGGCGGCCTTCGGGCGCTCTTGGGGACCTCTCGGAGCCGCTTGGGACGCTTGGCGGGACAACAAAAATGAAGATGCCAACCACATACGCCCACCTATGGGAATGGGACGATTTTTGCCGCTCGGGGCCCTCGGGAGGGTTCTCTTGTAGCCGTCTTGGGGCGTCTTGGGTGCCTCTTGGGCCGTCTTGAAGACATCTTGGGCTGTACTGGCGCAAACTGGAAGCCATCTAGGACGTGCAGAACTTCTACTGTGGGTCCAGGGGCTTCGGGGAAGGCTTGGGGGAGGCTCCAGGGACGCCCCAAGGACGCTGTCGGAGCCGAGGGGGCACTTAATGTACTCTGGGTGCCCCTGATGTGCTGTGACCCAAGGGCCTCCAGGGCCGGGATTCTGATATATGAGAAATGTGTATGAGTGCATATCTAGTATATGCATTTCTGTGCACCACGCTTATATGTGTATGTATGCATGAAAAATGCAATCACGTTTGTATGTATGCATGCATGTACGTATGTATGTACGTACACACATATATATATACATACATATATATACAAGTGTATACATGCATATATGCATATAGTTTTGAATTTGTATATGTTTCTCTAAATGAATTCATAGATGTATATGAATATGTAGACGCAGCTATATGCATGCATGTATGTACGCATGCATGCAGGTATGCTTTAGTATACGCGTGTTTCATGCATGCATGTGTGCATCCATGCATACATACATACATACATAAATACATACATACATACAAGACAAACGTACATATATACATCCATCCATACATACATACATACATACATAGATACATACATACACACATACATACATACATACAGACATACATACATACATACAGACATACGTATGTACATGCATATGTTTATGTATGTATCTTCGGAGAGCGTAATCCCGACTTGTTTTGAATCCATTCACTGTGTTATTCTTCATTTTTCAAACTGAGTATGACCCAGTGGACCGCCTTTTTGCGCCCACTTACGGCCTCTTGGGCCCCCCTTAGAGCGCCTTGCGCTCTCTGTGCTCGTGCGTCGTGCGGGAGCAATTTCGGGACATCGAGATGGCTACTCGGGTTGTCTTGTGGGCTTTCGGATGCTCTAGATGGGGGACCTGAGGATACCCCAGGGGAACTTTGGGCGGACAAAGGGCTTTGAATGTAGAATGGGTGCCTGGGTTGAAGGGAAAACCGAGGGCTCCAGGACCATGCCTCGCAAATGTTGGAAATACAATGGCAACGTTTCCGTCCGTCAATCGCTGATTAGCCTCTTAATGCAAATTATACACACCCTTGGGTTCAATAATTCGTGCGACGCCAAGACAAGCGGACAATTTTAATCGGAATGTGAGGCTGAGGTCTGCTAAACCAATAAGTCAATATCGTGTCCGGTCGTGATTGCCGCATTTGCATGGAACGGTTGTCTTTGCGTGGTGCAAATGGTGTAGGGCATCAGTGTCACAAATAAATGGCGTACAAACCACATCAATTTGCCTTTGTATTATGAGTTCTATCGGCGCGGAAGACCAATCCGGCTTGCTGAACAAAGTGTGCACGGAGTGACTGGGCAACTTTACTCAGATGCTTGCATACGTCGTGCTGCTGCACAACCAATCATCTATGCAAAAACATTCATCAAACACTACGCGAGCAAGGCTGATTTACAAACCAAGATATTGTGTTGTACGCAGACATGCAGTACATGGACCGTGAAACTTTTTCACCTCAACGCCCATCCGTGACTCTGTCGCTCGTAACGGAGACCTGACGAATAATACATCACCCTCGTTCCATAATTCCCGTTCTGCCGACTCGGTTTGATCGCACTTTCGCATGACAGCCGAACTGCATTCAACGATGCTGCTAACGACTCCCGAACGGTCGGGACACCGCCATGTACGTCATAATATTCCGGCTTCGATTCACGGTTCGCGCGCGATGTGAAAGACAACAAGCGTAGTTAGGATGAGATCAATTTGACGGAATCGGGTGATATAGAAGACGTGCAAAAATTGGAGCAACCGAAGCGCAAAGGAAACCATTCGCAATGTAGCCAACCATTGATCATCACAAACGTGAATATGGTAAATGAGTTACTTGGGATCCGCCGTGCGGTCTGCAAAGCCGAGGACTCTTACGAACACAGAGAGCACATGCACCGCGCGTGCTGTGACATTCTCGCCTCCTCCTGGTTGGTCACCAGCTTCTCCTCCAACCACTCCTGCAGTTGGCGCACAGTGACCAAAATGAGTGTATGAAGATGTTGGTATTCATTACGCGTGAGGGAATGATCTGATGTTTCTATAAACAGCTTGTCTGTGAGGGGTGCGGATATATACACATACATCTTTTTTATTTGCATAGTAGAGACGCTCGCGCGCGCTTCGCGCGCGCTTCGGTTCTAGCTGGCCTCAGCCCTTGTCAAGCTCACGGCTCCAAAGAAGTACTGACCCAAAAAAGAACAACGCGGATCGAGTAAAGACGAAAGACGTAACGGCAACAACGCTTCCGCATAATTCAATGCGACACCATGCAAAGTAGTGAAGGCAACGTAGTGAATGTAAAACCAATAACGTGCATCGCATTTCCACGGAACAGTCTTGCAAGCGGGAGAAGCGCATATGCTAGGCAATGCCATGCAGTAAAGGCCAAGACAAAGCACAGCAATGAGGACCAATGGATGATGAAGCACGAAATGCACAAGTGACGCAAGCAAAGGAGCATAAAACTGCAGCCCTACGTAATTCACAAAACAACCCCATGGACCGAACGAACCCGAGGAGCTCTGAGAACTCAGAGATCGCACGAGCAACCCTTAGGAGATCCGAAGAGCGTCCCAGGAAGGCCTAGGAGAGGCCCCCAAAGCACCCCACCCGGACACCTTAATCTTTACACTCTGACCCCAACCCTAACGCCCTCACTCCAACCCTAGCCTCAGAACGCACCCTGACCCTAAGACACTAACCCTAGCACCCTAGCCATAAACCTCCTACCCCCAATCATATCGCCCTCACCCTAACCCTAACACCCTGACCCTGAGACCTCTAACCCAAACTCAGTCCCTAACCCAAACACACTGACTCTCACCCTTACTCGCTGACCGTAACCCGCTACCTTCAAAACAACTTAGCCCTAACATCCTAATTTTACTCCCTCACCCCAAGCACCCTAACGCTAGCACCCGAGCCCTAACACCCTACCGCCCTGGGCGTAACCCTGCTACCCTAAGCGTAACACCCTAGACCTAGCACCCTTACTCTGACACCCGAACGCTAACCCTAACACCGTAACCCTAACACCCTTACCCCCAAGCCTAACACCCTAACCTTACAACATCATAATCCTGACACGCTAACCTTACACCCTAACCCCCAAACGCCCTAACCCTATCACCCTCATCCAACAACATCCAAACGCAAACCATTACCCCTAACGCTCTAACTCTACCCGCCCGTGCCCTAACCCTAGCACCCTAACCTTAACATATTAACACCTTCGCCCAAAACCACAACAGCCTAACCCTAGCACCCTTCCCCTAACCCTACTGCTCTAATCCTAATCCTAACGCCCTAACTCTAACAGCCGAGCCGACGCAAAGGGAGGGATAAGAGCGGGGGGATCCCCCCCGACCCTTTCCGGAGTCAAGGGGGCGGGAGGGGGGATGGTGCGAAATTCTTTCTTCCCCCTGGCCGGCGCAAAAGGGTAGGTCCGAACCCCCGACGCCCCCTTTGGAAAGAGGGGGGATAGGGGGAGACGGGTCCGAAAAACACACCCTTTGAGGGGCACCGGCGGGAGGGGTGTTCCGCGAGCGCACGACACCTGCACAACTATACGGGCGTACACCGGCGCTCATTCCATGATGCATACACGTTTTACGGCATCGACCACTGACCTGCTGTGAAAGCTGGCCTCCGTAATCCTGCTGCGAGAAGGAGCAGTTTCATAACAAAGACGGAGGCGCACTGTAAGAGGAGGGAGGCGGAGTTCGAGGCGCACCAGAGGCTGAGCCAACGAGAGCACCATATTGATGCGGCTACGAAAATCAGGGTAATGAGCTCGAGGGCACGAGCACGAACGCCACCAGTCTCATCAAGGCGGGTGTCAGTTCTCTCGGGCCTCATCAGGGCGAACGCCCCGACCAGGAGTGCTGCATTGACGCTGTCACGATCAATAATAGCGAGCTCGAGGCAACGCTAACAACATCTACCAATATCATCGAGAGGAAGGGCAACGTCGAACAAATGCAGCCGCAAGATGCCATGGCGACCATCAACCAAAGAGCCTGGGAGCGACAATGCGGCCGTACACATCGCGGCATAAACGGCTGAAGAATGGCATCCGTACAAGCACGTCAAAAGAGTGCCAGGCGTGGCAAAGATGACCGTGCGCCGACCCCGTTATAGCGACCCATATATGGAGCTCAACACCCCACCGCTCACAAGCTTAACGCGGGCTCATGCCTCCTTTAGTGCGCCAGCCTTCGGGTGCGTCGGCCTTCCAGCGCACTGGCCTTTGGGTGACAAGCCGAGACACCCCGAACATGCTGGGGCATTCCGTGGCAGCGGCAAGCGTTGGCGCCTGGCACCTGCCCTGTCGTGCCTCTCTAGGGGCCTCCTTGGAGGTGGGTTCACAAGGTCTGGTCGTGCCTCCTCTTCCTCCTTGTTCTCATTTTCGTTCTCGTTCTCGTTCTCCTCCTCCTCCCCCTCCTCCCGCATTTTCCTCCCAGTGCTTCCCCTCCTTCCCCGGATTTTCCACGTTCGTGGCCGTGGGCGCTCGTGGGCGCCCCGTGCCTCGGGTGGGCACGCCGAGGTTTCGCTTGGTGTCCGCCCGTGGGCGCGTCGTGGGCGCTCGTGGACGCCCCCGTGCCCAGGGTGGGCCCACCGAAGCTTCACATGCTGCCCCGCCGTGGGCGCCTGATGGCTGGCGGTGGGGGCCTCGGGCGCTGGTGGGCGCCATGTGCCCTGGGTGGTCCGCCGAAGTTTCGCTTGGTGTCCGCCCCTGTGCGAGCCGTGTGCGACTCGATGGCGCCCCGTGCCCTGGGTTGGGCCGCCGAAGTTGCGGCTGATGCCTGCCTATGGGCGCCTCGTTGGCTTTCCGTTTCCCCTGGGTGGGCAACATAGCTTACGCCGCATAGCTTACCCCGCACAGCTCACGCAGTATAGCTTTCACCATATTTACCACAACGTTTAGACTACTCCACGCAGCTAAAGCCATATAGCCTACTCTGCGCTCGCACTACAACGGACAACAAATAGCCTGCTCCGCAAAGCATTCACCATCGCAATCCAATAACATATTGTTCGGGGGCCACGTTGGCAAACGTATCTAGGTCGTATCAGAATCGGACTGGGCGGCGTTCAGCCGAGGAGCGGGCCCCGGGAAAAAATGCGAGGCGAGCCGAACAGGAGCAAGTCTGTCGTGCGAGGCGGAGCTTGGCGACGTTGATCCGACGCACGGGGGTCATGACTTCGCCCCGTGTCTTCTCTTGAATGCATCTTTGTATCTCGAGTTGCTCTGATTTTTTGTTTGTGCATGCGTGTATACATATGTGTGTGTGTGTACGTGCGCACGCATATAAACATACATATGTGTATATTTACATCTATTTGTGTATATATACATACACCTGTACACACGGAAACATTCATACACTACGCAGGACAGTGCACCTGCGTAGGTAGCTGTGTGCGTACATGCAACGTGTAGATGTGTACATAAATGTAAACCAACGTTCGATGTTCTACACCATATGCCGTGTATTCGCATGTGTGTGTATGTGTAATTGTGGGTGCGTGTGTTTGTACGCCTCCCCGCTACCCACTTGCTGTGGCCAGCGCGTGTCCGAACGAGAGGTTGCGCTGCGGCTCTTCTCTTGCACGCGACTGCCACGTCCAATCCATCCCTCTGCTACACCAACGAGAGTCCGCCTGATCGTGGCCTGGCTTGGCACTTCGCGACGTTGCCGTCACCTCGCCGCTGGAAGGGCAAACTGTATACGAATAAAAAGAGACAAGCGTGTGATCTTGTTGGTGTCCAGGTCGGCCAAACTTTGTAAGGACGGTGCGCGGATGATCAGGAGTGCCTTCCCGCATGTGTCCTCCTTCTCCTCCTTCTCCTCCTCCTTCTCCTCCTCCTCCTCCTCCTGCTCCTCTTTTTGATCCTCCACCACTTCCTCGTCGCCCTCATCTCATCCCAGGCACTTGTTCTCCGTTCCCCGCCGCCCTTCCCCAACGCTCCTCTCACCTCCCTCTTGCTTGCTCCCTGCTTCCCGCCCTCTCCCCGACGCTTCCGCAAATAGCGCGGTGGATACCCCATGCTGGCTCCCGAAGCAAGCTGGCCGCCCACACCGACCAGATGGGGCCTCTTCTCGGAGAGGCGCAGCTGGGTGCCTCGGAGCATGTCTCTCTCCGTCCTCCGCCCCGCGGCCTTTCCCAGCGGCGAAAGACGCGCTCGTGTGCACATTGTGGTGCGACGGCTACTACGATACAGTCTAGCGCGACCAAGATACAATAATGAAGGGCCGGCCCATTTTGGGAGCGGCTGCTCCTGCATCCGCTCGAAGTTGGCGTAGAACAGCGGGCCGTCCATGCGGTATACCAGAATGCCCGGCTCTGTTCGTATATCCTGCGCAGGCACTATCTCCGATGCCTTGCTACCCCGTTTGGGCGCCAGAAAGCAGTTCTGATGGCTCGGTCGTGTTTCGCCGAGACTGGTGCGGGATTTGCTTCGCGGATCAACGGACGAACCAACACATCACGACCATCAACGCGGGCCCTTGACGACGGACACTCTTCATTGCTACTGCGCTTTAGCTCTGGCATGTGCTTCCTGTTGCTCCTCATCCGTTCCCAGGCGTGCATGTTTTTCTCGTCTCGCCATGTCCATCACCTTCCTATCGCAAAGTTTCTTGGGGACTTGCGGCTGGGTGCGCGAGACAGGTACGTAGATGAATCTTGCAACTGCAGCAACACGAAGTGCACATGGGTGCGTGTGATTCACGAGTACACGCCCAGAGTTCGCTTCGCCAATGGTCTTCCCATCGCTGAATCATCCGTGCGGGCTCCTTGTCCCCCGAGGACAGCTCGACCCACTTCCTGAGTCCGGGCCAGGTCAAAGCATTACCACCCTCTCCTTGACTTGTACTTTCTGGAAACTCTACCTCTGACACGCTTGTCGCCTGATGATTTCCATGTGCTCTTGGAGCTAGAGACCAGCATATCTGGGCTCATGCGCTGAGCCGAACGAGGGCCCCGCACCCGCGAGACGTGACGCAGCAAGGACAAGATGCGAGCCCCGCGGTGCCAGGAATACCCGCCGCTGGCTGTCATTGGGAAACACAGCTAAGGCAGTAACGTTGACGGATCGCTATTTCCTTACATCCATGTTCAAAGCTCGGTGTAGGCATGCTCACTTGGGATGTTGTGGGTCACTGCTTCTCGCTCCAAACACATCGTCCCCACTCCCCCCTCGAGCTGGCACTTCTCCTTTCGTCATTTTCACCCATGTGGATACTTTCGGCCGCTCGCAAGGTATGGAGTATCTCAGCATGCGCTGCGACCTCTCCTGTTGGACTCACGCCACCTGGTTCTTGCAGCACACCGTGGTGAACAAATTACGTCTCCAAGATGTTGGGGAATTGACACGGGAACATTTCTTTATACGCCATGCGCCCTTGGGCCACTGAGAGGCGTCGCTGACTCATTGGTGAACTGCAAACTATATGATCTCTGCATTCGCTGTCTCACACTGCTGAACAGCAAGCCCTTCTCTCGATCAGCTCTCGCAGCCTGGCTCGTGGCTTCGCTTGATGGTCATCTTCTGGCAGCTCCTGCCCTACCAAATTGGGTGCAACGAGGAGAAGAAAGACGATCTGTGCACCGATGTGTGCGAGGGGGTCCCGTCAACGACGATCGGTAAATCGATGCGAGACGAAACCTAGCATTCTAAAACGAATTGCCAACACATGGTGAAAACATGTTTTCCCCTTCCATGCACCCTGCAACGACATGGATATGGCGGGCACACGGGTTCCACGGCAGGTATTGTTCTGATGGCGCAACTGTTTTGTTCACGCCGATCTGGAACGATTTAGCTACGAAGCTTGGACGAAGGACTGCTCATGAAACAAATCAAGTGTGTTGCACTCTGCTCATGATGCACGCCCCAATCTGCGACGACTGCCTCCAGCGATCCTTTCGCCGCACTCTCGAGTGGAAAGACAATGAGACATGGCGAACATGGAACCCCTGTGTGAAGACATACATACTAGATTGCAATAGAGCATGACACAAAACATACATTGACGCTTGCGATCTTCATGTCCATACTTGTGCACCAGGTCGCACCCATCACAGGCAATGGACACTGCTCACGTTCACTCTGCCAAATCTCTCTCCACTCCCCAGGTGCCAGTGTGCGTGAAGCAGGCACATGTGGTCGATCCTGAGCAATGGGAGCTGTCCGCGTCTCGCGAAACGCATATTATCTTCTACTGGTTCCCATCTGAACTTGCAACTGCCAATGAAAACCAATGCACGTGATTAATACTCCAATACATGTTGTCCCCCCAAACCCCCAATCATGGAGTACCTTATGCGAGGCAATGCTTTTGCCCAACCACATCGAATTTTCAAAACAGCTTTGCCGTTTGCAACATCATGGCGACATTTCTCCCAACAGAGCGCATTCAAGCGCTCTTCACCAATCAACCCAGACAACGCTTCAAAAACACATGATAATAATGAGGGAGATAAATATACAAACCGATAGCTGGCGGCCATTGCCAGAATTCAAATGAATCATGTTTGGTATCCTGCCGTCACCTCCCGAACGCATGACTTACACACCCGCTCTTGGCCTCGACTAGTGTAACATCTCTTACCAAGATGTACCAGACACAAGAAAAAACGTTTAGAAACATCACATGAAGCCAAACCTGATTTGAGTTCGCGTATCGCAATGCTCCGCTTACAGGCCAGGGCCCAGGAGGTGGCGACGGTTCCGGCGGCTCCCACAGGGATGAGGTGCAGTTTGGATGCCCGCAACGCGTCGCTCCACTGGACTCCCTCGACAGGTACGAAACACGATCGCCGACTGCCCTTGTACAGTTGGCATCGGCCGGGGGGCGCGTTCCCCGCCTTGGACGCTCGTGCCGCGCCGCCCCCTCAAGAGGAGGACGCCTGCGTTCGGCCATGCTGGTGGAAGCGGGATCTGATCTGGAGGCCGCACCGCTGGGCCCGGGACCCCCCCGCCCTAAAACTTTGGGGGCCTTGCTTCTACTTCCGCCGCCCTCCGCCCGAGGAGTCGCGGGCGTCTTGCCTTTTTGCCGCCTTTCGCCCGAGGGGGCGATGCCGCGCTCAGGGCGAGGCCCTCTCTTGTAGCGCGCCGTGTGTGGGGACGGCGGCCCGCCAGCGGCACCCCCTGCGCGCCACTTCTAGCTCGCCGTGCCCCTTTCGCGCCGCCCAGCTGCTCTCCACAGAGGGGCAGAATGGAGAGCACCTGGGGGGGCCTCCTCCTCCTCCTCCTCCTGCTCCTCCTCCTCCCCTCCTCCTCCTCCTCCTCTCCTCCTCCTCCTCCTCCTCCTCTCCTCCTCTCTCCTCCTCCTCCTCCTCCTCCTCTCCTCCTCCTCCTCCCCTCCTCCTCCTCCTCCTCCCTCCTCCTCCCCCTCCTCCTCCTCCTCCTCCTCCTCCTCCTCCTCCCCCTCCTCCTCCTCCTCCTCCTCGAGGGTGCAGATTGGATGCCTGTGTCGCGCCGCGCCGCGGCTCACCCCAGGGGCGCACGAGAGTGCGCCAGGGAACTGTGAGGCAGCATCCAGAGGGACGAGGTCCAGTTCCGGCGTCCCCCCCTGGACCCTTAGGGGCCCCGAACTGCGGCGACTTCCCATGGATGTGGGCTCCCACGGGGAGCCAACTAACGTCACGACACACAGAGCGCATGGAGGTATGGCAGGAGACTTGGGGACGAGGAGGAGTCCGAGCAACGAGCACTTTCTTCAAAACGGGGATCGTATACAGGGAACGGAGACAAAGAGAAAGAAGCGAGAGAAGAGGAGGGAGAGACAATAATGATAGGGAGGATGACAAGGTGGAGGAAATATTCGGGAAGCGATGAATCAGGAAAACGTGCTCGATTCAAATACCTGGCCCAATGACCATCATAAGGCATGCCAACTATTTCTGAAATCCCCCTCGCCCTTTCAAGGCAACTGGTGCGACGAACCGTGCTCTGGTATTGCTACACTTTCAAACATATGCGCGCTGGCCAGAGCGCTGGCAAGCAAGCAGGTGGGAGCCTTGTACGCCAACTCATTAATACTCGGCTCGACTACCTGAGGCAAGAGTCACGCTGAACATTGGAACCATCACCAATAGCAGAAGACGAAATCGACTGGGCCAGACGGAACGATCAGCTCAACATCCCTGCACATATGAGAACAGTGGGCGCCGACGATAGGGCACGACGGGGGACGTCGCGGCCGTCGTCGTCGTCGTCGTCGTCGTCGTCGTCGTCGTCGTCGTCGTCATCGTCGTAGTCGTCGTCGTCGTCGTCGTCGTCGTCGTCGTCGTCGTCGTCGTCGTCGTCGTCGTCGTCGTCTTCGTCGTCTTCGTCGGCTCGGATATCGCCAAACCCGTGCGATGCACGCGACCTGAAGAGAGCAGAGGAACGTCCAAGGCGGCGCACGAAGAACGGGCAGGCAGCGCGAGGCAACCATGCGCTGCGCGACACCTCGGGGTATGAACGCTGAGGAGTGCCCTTCGCAAAGACGAGCGCGCATGCAAATATGAATGCAAAGAGTGGCTTGCCTGGTAGACTATGAGCGCCAATGAAATGAATACGGCGATGAGAATGCCCTTGAACGCACCAAAATACCTACGAGACTCGTCTCTGCTCGAAAAGTCATTTGAGCGCCAACACTGTTTTCGAGTATGAACGAGCATCGGTGCACCAATACATGCATCGCCACACGAATACACATACATGCTGGCTCCCACGAGAAACCACAAAACAACGCAACATGCTCAACAAACAACGACACTTGATGATGCTCTCCAAGCCCGTGTTTTTTCGCAAGCATCAATGCATCACATCTGACTACTGGGGCCGATTCGTACGACGCATGATCCAAGATCCTTCCTTGACCGCTATCCAAGAGTAAACCCAGCACAATTTGTATGCAGGTCACACAGAACGGTTGAAGTCGGCTCCCAACCCACTAACGTGTTACCGATTTATTCGGCCCTTGCATGATTCAAGTCGTTGCCCCCATCTATCTCCGGAGGACCGATTGGCACTTGACGGCGAACCCACACATTGTAAACACATCCGCAAGTGCGGACCATTTCGGTGCACTCCAAACGCCACATCTACCACGCATGTTTCACGATAGCCCTGGCGTGGACCAATCCCCCTTCCTTCGAAGGGGTACTAGACACATAAACAAACATAAGATAAAACTTTTTGAGATCCGCGCGGACAGTCGAACATTAAGGTTTATGCCGTTTTTTCTTTTTCGATCGAAAGAATATGGCTCCGAGCTCGTTCAATCCTGCCCCAACCGCCGAAGATCGCAAACCTGCGCCCCCCTCGCCTGGCCATGCCTAGATCCGCTGGCCGTTCTTGATGGGGCCATCGAGCTGCGAGTATCATATCTCAGCAACTGAGCAAATAAGTTCTCCAAGAGACACCCAAACCTCCCCAAGAATCCCCCAAACGGCCCCCAAGAGGCCTTAGAACTGCCTCCACGAGGCCCCCGAGCGGCCTCCCGCGACATCCAAACGAGCATCCTGGAGTCCTAAGGCCCAAACCCAAAGCCCAAGCACAGTGGCGGGAACGACCGAAGACAATTAGTTACTGTTTCGGCAAGAGAGCAAGTTAGTTCTCATCACTGCGATAGTGCGACCCAGAGAGTTGCAACATCCCGAGGAGCTCAGCAACTCAGCGCCCGTGAAGGTCCAGTCGGCAATCCTCGGTGCACGGAGCTGGTCCGCTTCTCAGAAGCTCAGGCTCGGAATCCCGCCAGCACTGCGGGCGGATGTGGTTCAACGGTTCTGCTGCTCCCTCTCCCAAACGCCTTGCGTCCCTCCCCCTCCCCCTCCCCTGGGTCTGGACGGAAATGGGGCGGGGCGCGAGGGGCTAGCGAGCCCGGGATGGCTACAAGATGCCCCCCCCCCTGTGCGCCAAATTGGTCTCCAAGATGACCGACGATAGCTCAAGATGGCCTCCGACATACCTTCGAGAGGCCCTACGATGGGTCCAAATGCCCTGGGAACCCTCCACGGAACCCTCCAATAGGCCATCACCGTGTCAGAACGCAACAAGGGAATGACTGACTTTTGTCCTCTCGCCGATTCCCTTCTGGCGGGCCCATGGGGCCCCAAGATGGCTCCAAGATGGCCGCAGATAGCCCCAGGAGGGGCTCTCTTGGAGATCCTCTCGGAGCCTCCAAGAGGATCTCCAAGAAGCCTCGGTGCCTCCAAGCTTGTTGGGGCCATCTTGAAGCCATCCTTGGGCCATCTTGGAGCCATTTGCAGCGAGCCATCTTGGAGCCACAATATGCACATTGTCGGCATCTGAGGGGAGGGGGGGGGGCGAGCCACCACGCGTGGGGGAGGATACGCCGTGCGAGCTGTGCCACTGAGGCCGTATGTGGTCCTCCCCATGGAGCCACGAAACGTTCGGAAAATGTGCCGACTCGGGGGCGGGTGCGCCACGCGATCTGCCGCCAGGGCCGTACCTGGCTGGATCCTCCTCCTATGAGGCCATGCAACGCGTGAAGGCGTGACGATTTGAGAGCGGGTACGCCATGCGAGCTGTGCCACACAGGGCCACAGGTGGAGCTTCCAATGGGCCAGGGAACGTGTGATGGGCGTGCACAACTGGGGGCGGGTGCGCCACGCACGTAGGCCACTGGGGCCGCAGGTGGAGCTCCACATGGGGGCATGAAGTGTGTGAGGGGTGCGCCAGAACCAGCATACGGCAGGGAGCGGCGGAGGATGAGAAGAGGAGGAATCATACTAAACTTGTTCGTAACAATAAGATTAAGACGACGAAGAAGACGCATGCTTTTAAAACTGGGATTAACAAGACTACTAACGGTATCACTAAGAAGAAGCAACGCAACGCTGCATCTTGAACACGAGGGCACCATTCCACACAGGAGGACTGGGAACAATCTATCCGCACCTTCGAGTTCTACGATCCCTTGCGGACAACTATGTGTCCGCGCCTTCGAGGTCATGATCCGAGCCTTGCAGGCCACGACCCAGTGAACAAAAACGATGGATAAGCGTCTTCAAAGCTACGATCTCTTGTAAATAACGTTTGTCCTGCACATTCGAAGCCACGCTCCTAATATAAGCTTAGCATGGCGGGGACCCGACCCTTAGCAACTTCATCCGACGTTGGTGATGAGCCTCTTTATGCGCGACCCGTTTGAAGAATGTGCCGCCATGGGTGGGGAGGCGTATGCAAACTTTCCCGCTGGGGCCGTCGGTGGAGCGCCTCATGAGGCACGATTCGTAAGAGGGCTGTGTCGACATCGGCAGGGGGGACGCGTGCGAACCCTGCCTCCTGTGCTGTCAGTGGGATTACCTGTGGGGCCACGATCCTCGTCAAGGGTGTGGCGACATCGGCCCACGTCCGCCATGCTGACTTTGCCACTGAGGCTGTAGGCAGAGCCCCCCTGGGGCCACGATCCTGGTAAAGGGGTCTGCCGAAACAAGTCGGGGTGCCGCATCCCGCCCGGGCAGTAGGTGGAACTCTTTCTGCGGGCACGACGCGTGTGAGGGGTGTGCCGAAATCGGCGGGGAGAACGCATGAGGCCTTGCCGTAGGCGGAGCTCCCGATGGGACCAAGAAACGCGAGAGTGGTGTGCCGAGATAGACACGCAGAGAACAGATGCAGAAGGAGCGGACAATAAGAGGTGAGGTGATACGTGCGGTGCTGCAGATCCAAGTCGAGGACCCAGCAACACAGGAAGGTTGGGAACACTGCGTTCGCGCCTTCGAGGCCACGATCCTTTATCTATGATGGTGGATCCGCGCCTTCAAGGCCACAATCCCACTAGATCTACGCTCCGAATCCGCCAACCGCCCAACCAACCCTCCAACCGTCCAACTAGCCCACCAACCCGCTAACTGTCCATTCAAACCAACAACCAACGGGTGGGCCAACCTGCCAACCAATCGACCCGGCCAGGCAGGCAATCAGAGGGGGGGGGCTGGCGGCAGAGGGCGAAGCCCCTCAGGTACGCAGTACCCCACCGTCTGCCAAATCCATCTTCCCAGCCCGACGCTGCCGAAAAAGTTCCCAGGGCACAGTGTGCAGAGAAAGCCCGACATCCAGGTGACTATGTCGAGGCGGGCCTCGGCGGCTCCGCGTCGTGGCGATGCCGTGAGAGCAGAGGTTCCACGTCGTGGCGTGATTGTGATGGCTTCTGTCATGATTGGCTTACGAATAGGTATTCCTGCTCCTATTTCGGAGTATACCCTGTGAAACATCTGAAGGGCTTCTCCGCCAAATCTTGATCGATCGTGCCGCGTGGCTTCTGTCTGAATCGATGCGGGTCATCATGGCAATCCTAGTCGTAACAGACCCAGCTCCAAGGATTGAACATCTGAGCAGAGCAATCCAGTCGTGAGAGCTTGCAGATGAGGTTGGAGGAACGAACGAAAGTGGCCGCCACAGTAGCAACATATTGAGAACAGTACTGCTGACGGTCTGAAACGCACAAGCGACACCACACACATTTGGACAGTGAGACGGAATGCAGGAGGCCCAAGACATTGGCGACTGTGCGCGCTCCTGCAACGACATCTGGGAATCATTGATGACGGCATTGCGAAGACACTCGACAACCACATGGAGTGCAGAGCGGTGGCCAAGCGTTGTATTTGAGTGCTTGGCACTCTCCCTCGAAGCACGGTGGTCTACCATGCTCGATCGGCAAAGAGTGCTCGCAACCTATCGCGACGGACTCCGGGCAGGCGCTGGCCGTTTCTCCAGCGAGCCTCCCAAGGCCGCCTTAGACTTGGCGACCTCGCATGCCCTGGAGGGTTCCGAAGGGGCCGAGGCAGAGGATCGACACGACAAAGAAAAGGTTCAGACGACAGCAATGTCTGGATACCCTGGGACCCCCCTGGGACTCCTCTTGGCTGTGCGCAAGAGTGACCCCAAGCAAGAACGAGTGACCTTTGGTGCGCGGCATTCGGCGATCGCGGGAGACTCCTGAGGGCCCGCGCCAGAGGTCACTCTGGCGAAGGGCCGTTCGGTCATTCTTACGCGTAGCCGATATCTTCCCACCCAACATGATCCTCCGACGGCCCCGCGGCCCGGCCAAGGAAAGGATGGACTGCCGATCCACTCTCCGGAACACCCTGTTCCAAGGCCAGGGCAACATGCTACGGGGATGAGGCTCGGCCGAACCAATCTGCCTTAACCCCGATACCCTCCAGAGATACGCGGGCATCCGGTATCCGGTTGCCAATATCTACGTGTCCTGAATTTGTGCCATCTGGCAATTGCAGCGAGCGAGACGTACAGAAGATGCATATCGGGAGCGAAGAACGAAAGATGTACTGACCGCATCTTCGGGCACAAAGCCATCTGGACAACGACAAACACGACAAATAATACCTGCCCTGAAATTCGATGCCGTGAAAAAGTACGACGTAGTGAAAATTCACAACCGGAGCTCCCGACCCAATGTTTGTGCGGACTCTCTCGGGCCAGATCTCTCTACCAGGGCCCCTGGGGCTCGAAGAGGAGACAGAACGCCCGTCGAGTATGCCTCAGGACGCCCCTGTGTCGGGGCGCGCCCCCGCTGGAGATGCATCCTCCCCTGCGTGGAAAGAGACGCCCGAACCTGCGATGCCATGTCTTCTGCGATGCGGGGCACCTGGAGCTCTCGACCATGTCCCCTGGGCCCTTTGAGCAAGGCTTCCCGCCGTGTGCTCAAGCTGAGCGCGCTCGGGAGAGGAGGGAGGGGCAGGAAGATCCATCGGAGACGCAAGCAGGCCCGAACACGGCCGCTCGTGCACGAGATGGTAGGAGCCGAGCCGGGCATGCCCGTGCACACAAGCACTGCAGCACCCGTGCGTCCCAAACACATATGCAAACATGTGCGTGCATGACAGTGGGCGTACATGCTCCACGCGCATGCACAAAACTAGTGCGCACAATCATGCCCTGAGCAGGCAGAGGGCGACACCATAAACACGTGTGCACGACACATGAAAGCGAAACGGCGATGACGACAGACAGTGGAAGACATGCTCGCTCCTTCGAGCTTGTGCACTTCGTTACCAAAGAGCGAACATGGCCAGGCTGTTCTGCGGTGTGTCGCCCCAGTTTCCCTAGGCAAACAACGATCTGACGACTCTCACGTATATTCTTCAACTAGTTTGGCTTCACAAAATGAAGCGGGCCAGGTGCAAAATACTTTCCGCCCGTGACGACCCCACTACTTCCCACGAGGCTTCCTGCAGATCCCCCGCAGTCCCAAAAGCACGGTTGCAAGGTGGGCCGCAATCCACCGAACGAAAAGGTGATAACGGCAAAGCCTGGTGATAGCGGCACAGCTGTCAGAACATATGCTCCTTTCCTAATGTAAGCTGAACGAAACGCGAACGTGGAGAGCAACCGACCGCCACAATTCTGAGAAAGTGAATGAGGAAGGGATCATACCACACCCCATGACATATTTACAACATCAGCTCATTGAATCCTCTCCTCCTCGTGGTTACCAATATGTAGTGCTGGCGGGTGTTTCTCGCTTCGCTTGCAATCCAGATGCCTGTCCAGAGGGACTTTCCAGAGGGACTGCACTCACATGATCGTGCAACAAGTGGTAACACACGGTGCAGCACACGTGGCCATTTCCACTGTAGTCTAGTCTGTGTCGTCAGCGATTGCTGCTGTTGTTGCAAACTCAAAGTCGCTTGTGGCTGGACACATGTGCGGGTCTGTCGACCATCAACTATGGCTGCTGTCGCAGCTGCTGCGGCTGTTGCTCTCTCTCTGATTCCTGCATCTGAGGCCGCGGGTGGAGCAGACGGAGCAGGAGGAGGAGGGTGGGGCGGAGGGGAGGGGCCGGGGAACTGAGGGCTCAGGTTGGGCCTGCCTCCTTCGAGGCAGGTCTGGGAAAGAGGGGATCAGCAGAGAGGGGCCCTCGAGCGAGCGAGGGGCCGCGGAGGGTCGACGGTCGACCGCCAGGCAAAGCACGATGGGCCCGCGGGGGCCGAGGGAGGGGTCGGGAGCGAGGGAGGGGGAAAGAGGGAGGGGGAAGAGGAAGATGAAGGAGAAGGAGGCGGAGGGGGGGGGACAGGGGGAAGGAGGAGGGAGGAAGGCGAAGAGAGAACGCGAGGAAGGAAAAGAGAAGCACGGGAAAGAGAGAGAGAGTGAACGAGAGATAGAGAGAGAGAGAGCGAGTTTGAAACATACCAATGCCCCCACTCACCTCTCCGCTACCCAAAACAAACAGACAACGATCCTTATCATAATATGCGTGTACCTGATCTTTGATAAACTTACCCAAATCTCATGAGGACGGCGTGCATAGAGAGGCCAACACGCTGCGGCCAGCCTCGTAACGCGACAGGCTACTATCTAGTACACCTATGCGAACAAGTTGCGGACGGGTTCATCAACGCACAAATTCCTAGGCCGCTCAGACGCAAGCGACCGCAGCTGCACCTGATGCCATCAATACGCACAATAACAGCGCCAGCGAGGCAAGCGCATACGCTGGACACACATGGCATCCATACTCTGATATGGCAACCAACTCGAAACCTAGCCGCTGCTCCTTCTGCTCCTAGGCTCTTCAGGACGATCCTTCCATCGCTGGGACTGTAAACATTTAGACAGGAGCGAGCTCTGTGCGTATGTGTGGGTATGGAGTCCTGCAAGTTTTGCTAAGGTCGCTCCATGTCTGTTATCTCGACAATTCGTCTGGGAATCTCTTCTGGTCTGGCCAGAGATGATGCACGGGGCATCAAGAGTTCCAGCTGAACGTGTGACCCCCCAAGCCCCAGACCAATAACTTGTAGCGCCGCCCGACTGCGCTTCCTCGGACAACTGTCCCAGAATGGCACGGGGCTTCAGAGCAAGACATGAAAGCACTCTGGCCGCCCACGACTGCGGTGATGGCTTCAAGATGTCCAGAAGTGGCCTCGAATTGCTGCCAGGGCCGCTGGCAGAGGGCGGAGTCCTCCAGATCGCAAACGCTGGCAGCGGCTCGGGCGCGCAACAGTTTACACGTTTCCACGGCCAGAGGCAAGCTGGTCGAGAGCGCAGCTCAGAAAACAAACGTCATCGTCCCAAACATCTCGGGCCCTCTGTTGTCGAGATTCTGAAATGCCGCCCCCCCAACAAAAGCTCGACCCCTTCCTGAGGGCGACGCAATCTTAGTCAGTCAGGAAAGCAAAGCAAAGCGGGTTGCACATCGAGCCGCATCGGCGATACATCGGCGATGCGGCGCGATCCTCCGACCCCGTCTACTCCGACCCCATCTACCCATCTAGGCGGTCTAGGAATCTATACACATCCCCCCCCTACTGGCCAGGCCCCTCCTGGGCCCCGGAGCGGTGTCTGCGCGCCCCTCGGCTTGGCCTGGGATGCACATGCACCGCTCGTGGGCCCAGGATGGGCCTGGCCACGGGGGCGGTGGATTTGCACGACTCTCGTCGCCCGATCCCGGGGAGATCGTTTCCGTCCCGCGTCTTCTTGTTGGAGGCCCCACTTCCCGAACCCGGGGGTCCAGGCGCCGAAGACGCCAGGCAAGCACGAGGATGCTGGAGCTCGAGCTTCCTGAGTGGTCGTTGCGGCGTTAGTGGTTGAGCTGGTGTGCAGCCACAGCCTGAAACATCAAAACGTGGCCTACAGTCGGGGCGTTGACCTAAGGACTCCTAAATAAGGAACGAGGCCCCTTTTTTCTCCCAGAGGTCACACGTCGATCTCCCATGGGAAACCTCATGAAAACCTGAGGCAAGCTGCAGAGCAATCAGGGAACACCGAGCCCCTCCCCAACGAAAAGGGTCCCTTCTTCGGCGCCCCGACTGTGTTCTGGAATCCCTGCACCCGAAAATCTTGCCACCTCTCGGGGACGCACCTTCTGCTTCTGCCAGCCTCCGCTGGCCCTCCGGTGCCCGCCGCCGGCGAAAACCATCGGCCCGCCTCACTTCCGCCGCCCCCCGCCGACCTCCCGCCGAGGAGGAGACGCCAGCTCCTTCGAGCCTCGGAGGCGCGGGGGACCTCTTCTGGACCGCGCCGCGTGGCCCCGAGGCTCCCGACCAACGTCTCGGAAATGCGAGGGCGCTCCCAACTTCGCGCTCTCGCGCTGCGCGAGCTGCGCGAGAGCGCGAAGCGCGAAGAACTTCGCGCCCTCGCGCCGCCTCCCAAGGGAGAAGAGCAGGGGGAGGAATCGGAGCCGAACCGCGAAGCGCGGATAACTTCGCGCCCTCGAGGGCGCCCTTGGAGTGCCACATGGTGGTTGTCTGGGCCAGGGTCCTGTGTCGACCGCCTGCAAGGACGGGCCAGCCACCGAGCAGACTGCGGAGCGGCGGTTCGGCCTGTTTGGGTAGCATTTCACTGCGCAGACGGACAGCAGTAAACGCCACGTCGTTCGTTCCCTAACAAAAAGCCCTTGGCCCAGTGGGCAGGAGTGCCGACGCTTCTTGCGCCGGGGGCCTTCGGCTCGTCGACGCAGATGGTCAAGGCACCTGCGCGCCCGTCGTTCCCGATCCAGACGTGCCAGCGGCCTGTTGCAGGAGGAGGGCGAGGAAGGGGGGAGAGGAGGAGAAGGAGGAGGAGGAGGAGGAAAAGGAGGAGGAGGAGGAGAAGGAGGAGGAGGAGGAGGGGGAATGGGGAGGGAAGGTGAGAAGGAGGAGGATGATGATTATTTAGATCTTTCAGCGATCAATTTTTCATGGGCCTCTGGGAGCCTCCTGTGGCCTCCAGAAGTCTCCAGGATCTCCGGGACCTGTGGAATCCAGCGGAGACCCCCCCGAAGACCCCCCCAGGGGGGGGGAGGAGGAGGACGATGACCAAGACCTCCGACTCCGTAAGCTTTCAAGGCGAGCTTCCCCTGGAGCTCTCGACCAAATTCCCAAGATCGTGTAATCGTCGCGGGGCCGTTCTTTGACGGCCCAGAGGCCCAGACACGGCCTCCGGAGGTCCAGCCTGCGACTAACGCGCGTCGCGCGATATTTTCGCCACACCTGCATGTCTGGGATGATGACGGTGACGATGATGAGGATGATAACGATGGTGGTGATGATGATCACAGTGATAATAATGATGACGGAGATGAGGAAGAGGAAGAGGATGATGACGAGGATGATGATGAGGATGTGTATGAGTTAGGCAAGGACGATGAGGATGACGAGGATGACGATGACGACGATGATGATGCTGCTGATGATGACGATGATGATGATGATGATGATGATGCTGATAATGATGATGCTGATGATGCTGCTGCTGCTGATTCTGATGATTGTGATGTTGCTGATGCTGCTGCTGATGATGATGCTGCTGATGATGATGCTACTGCTGTTCATGCTGCTGCTGATGAGGATTATGCTGCTGCTGCTGATGATGCTGCTGCTGATGATGCTGATGAGGATGATGATCATGATCATGATCATGATCATGATCATGATGATGATGATGATGATGATGATGATGATGATGATGATGATGCTGAAACTGCTGATGATGAGCAGGACGAGAAGGAGGATGATGGTGATGAGGATGATGATGAGGAGAAGGGTGAGGTACATGAGGAGGAAAGGAAAGCTGAGGATGCAGAAGAGGAGGCGGTTGAGGAGGAGGAGAAGGAGAAGGAGAAGGAGGAGGAGAAGGAGGAGGAGGAGGACGAGGAAGAGGAAGAGGAGGACGAGAAGGACGCGGAGCAGGAGAAGGGCGCGGAGGAGAAGAGAACGGGGGATTCTGGAGCCCCTCGGGGTTCCAGGGCGCGCGCGCGAGGCTCTCACACTGAGTTCGCGCGTGCGTCTTTCAGTGGTGTGCGTATTCTGTGGCGTCCTCCACTCCTTCCGCCCCCCCTTCTCTTCCTCCTCCTCCTCCTCCTTCTCTCTCTCTCTCTCTCTCTCTCCCCCCCCAAACAAGCGAGAGAAACACCAAACATTAGGTTGTTCCTTTTTTTTGGGGGGGGGGGGGGGGGGGGGGGTCGGCGGCGAAAAAAAAAGGAATGCGACGTGGCCTCATCTGCCCTCCCCCCTAGGAGGATTCCTGTCGAACGCCCCCACGAGGAGGATTCACAGTGAAATCCCCTGCAGAAGGATTCCAATCGAAACCCTCCACTTAACCATTCCTACTGAAATCCTCCACATATGGATTCCTATTGAAATCACCTCGCGCGCGCGTCCTTTCAGTGGTGTGCGTACTCTGTGGCGTCCTCCCCCTCTCCTCCTCCTCCTCCTCCTCCTCCTCCTCCTCCTCCTCCTTTTTTTCTCTCTCACCCCCCTCAAAAGAGGAACACACAAGCACAGTTTGTCTTTTTTGCGGGGGGGGGGGGGCGACAAACAAAAAATGCGACGTGGCCTCATCTGCCCTCGCCCCTAGAAGGATTCCTGTTGAACGCCCTCACAAGGAGGATTCAGAATGAAATTTTCTACAGAAGGATTCCGATCGAACCCCTCCACTGAATGATTCCTACTACAATCCTCCACATATGGATTTCTATTGAAACGACCCGCAGAATGATTGATATTGAGATGCTTCGAAAGAAAGAACCCCCCGTTGGCATTGCATTGGCATTGGTTTGGCAATGGTTTGGCATCGCACTGGCATTGCGTTGGCAGTGCGTTGCTAGCGTGCTTGCATTTCGCAAGCATTGTGCTGGCGAATCCGAACGGAACCCTCCACAGAAGGACTCCGATCGAAACCTTCTACACGAAGGACTCCTACTGAAACCCTTTACAAAGCGGTTCATATTGACACCCTCCACAGAGGGATTCCATGCGAACCCCTCCACATAAGGTTTCCTGTTGAAATTTACCACAAAGGATTTCCCCCATTGGCAGTGCATTGGCATTGGGTCGGGATCGCTGTGGCATTGGTGTGGCATTGCGTTGGCACTGCGTTGGCATTGCGCTGGGATTGCGCTGGCGAGTTCCAACACCTCCCTTCGCATAATGATTCCTGTTGACCCCCCACAAGAAAGACTCCGATTGAAACATCCCGCAAGAAGGCTTCACATTGAACCCACTCACGGAAGGATTCCATGCGAAGCCCTCCATCGAAGCATTCTTCTTGAACCCGACCACAGACGATTTCCCCCATTGGCATTGCATCGGCATTGAATTGGGATCGCTGTGGCATTGGTTTAGCATTGCGTTGGTATTGCGTTGGCGTTGCGCTGGCGAGTTCTAATGGCTCCCCCCACAGAAGTACTCCTATGATAACCTTGCACAAGAAGGGATCCTTTTGAAAGCCCCCACATAAATGATTCAAAGTGGCCCCCTACAGAAAGATTCCAATCGAAACCTTCCACGGGGGGATTCCTATCGAAATCCTCCGGAGAAGGAATCGCAACCAAATCGTTCACATAAGGATTCCTAGTGATCTGTTGGAAGACGAGAATCCCGCCATCGGCATTGGTTTGGCATTGGCTTGGCATCGCATTGGCATTGCGTTGGCATTGCGATGGCAGTGCGTTAGCAGTGCGTTGGCATTGCGTTGGCATTGAGCTGGCGAGTCCTACGTAAACACTTCGCAGAAGGATTCCGATTGAACACCCCCGCAAAAAGGATGCCTATCGAATCCCCCCCACAAAAAGGATTCACATTGAAATCCTCAACAGACGGGTTCCATGCGAAACCCTCCATAGAAGGCTTCCTATTGAAATCCCCCGAAGAAGGGTTCTTGGAAGGATTGCTATTGAAATCTACCGCAAACAATTCCCCCCATTGGCATTGCATTGGCATTGGTTGGCATTGCATTGGCATTGCTTCGGCATTGCGCTGGCGAGTTCGAATGGCTCCCACCACCGAAGGATTCCTTACCTTCCACAAGAAGGGATCCTTTTGAAAGCCACCCACATAAAAGATTCATACTGAACCCCCCAACGGAAGGATTCCAATCGAAACCCTCCACAAGTAGGATTCCTTTTGTAATCTACCACAAAGGATACCCCCCGTTGGCATTGCATTGGCATTTAATTGGGATCGCCTTGGCATTGGTTTGGCATTGCGATGGCAAAGCTTTGGCATTGCGTTGGCATTGCGCTGGTGAGTCCTAATGTCTCCCTCCGCAGACGGACGCTTACTGAAACCCTCCACAAGAACGGTTCCGATTGAATCCTCCCACATGAAGAATTCCGAGTGAAACCCTCCTGAGGATCCCTATCGAAACCCTACACATAAGCATTGCTACTGAAATCCTCCGAAGAAGGATTCGTAATGACATCATCCACAAAGTATTCTTATTGAAATCTACCAAACGAAAGGATTCCCCCATTGGCATTGCATTGGCATTAGTGTTGGTTGGGAATGGATTTGTATCGCATCGGCATGTATTGGCCTGGTGCAGGAGGTAGACAAAGAGAGAGAGAGAGATAGAGAGAGAAAGAGAGACAAAGAGAGAGAGAGAGATAACACTAGAGAACGATACAACGAGAAACTATTAGTATGAGGGGATCACGGCGAAAAGAAAAATACCAAAACACAATCAAATTTTGAGGGTGAAAAAGCGTTTCGCTCGATAAACACCGTATGACAACGACGAGGGGCTCCACAATCCCCCGGCCTCGAGAACGAAGGAGAAATAAGAGGAGGAAGAGTCGGATACGGAGAAAGGAGAAAGACGCGGAGGAGGAGAATGATGTGGAAGAGGAGGAGGAGCAGCAGCAGCAGGAGGATGAGGAGGAAGAGGAGGAGGAGGATGAGAAGGAGGAGGAGGAGGAGGAGGAGGAGGAGGAGGAGGAGGAGGAGGAGCGGCCTGCGGTCTCCTTGAACTCCCCCGCCTCGTCAGCGAGGCTGAAGTCCTCGGCGCCGCGTCCAGTGAGGCCGTCGGGCCCAAGCCCGGCTTTGGAAAAAGGGGTGATCTGGCTGTGGCCTTTAGCAGCTCAAGGGGGAGGGACGAGGAGGATAACGCACCTCCCCTCCCCTACCTCCTCCTCCCTCCTCGCTCCCCCATCCCCCCTCCTCCCCGCCTGCTCCTCCTCCTCCTCCTCCTCCTCCTCCTCCTCCTCCTCCTCTCCTTCTCCTCCTCCTCCTCCTGCTCCTCCTCCTGCTCCTCCTCATACTCCTCCTCCTCCTCCTCTCCTTCTCTCCTTCTCATTCTCCTTCTCCTTCTCCTTCTCCTTCTCTTTCTCCTCCTCCCTCCCTCCCTCCACGATCCTCCCTCCTCCCTCCTCCCTGTTCCCCCCTCACTCCTCCCCCTGCCCCATCCCCCCTCCTCCTCCCTGCTTCCTCCTCCCTCCTCCCTCCTCCGTCCCTCCCTCTCTCCTCCTCCCCCTCCTCCTCCTCCTCCTCCTCCTCCTCCTCCTCCTCCTCCTCCTCTTCTCCTGCTCCTCCTGCTCCTCCCCTTCCTCCTCCTCCTCCTCCTCCTCCTCCTCCTCCTCCTCCCTCTCCTCCTCCTGCGCCCGTATAATAAGGCTGCGCGGTAAAGATGCAAGGGCCTTGTAGGGCCACGTTCATTTTTTTCGAGCGAGGTTGGCCAGCGAAAGCGGCCAGGGTGGACCGAGGAGGCAAGGATGCAAGGGTACCCTTGGGAAGGTTGTCCACCCTCACTATGCGGGTTGACTGTACGCCGCGCCGCCGCGCGCGTGGCCGCAACGCCGAATAATGCGCGTGTGTGCGCGCGTGCGTGTATGTCTGGAGGCCCAAGTCGCCCGAGGCATGTAAATCTGGCCTGGCGGTACGCGCTCTCCCGCTCGACTGCCTACGGTTCACACGTATCATATGGATGCGCGATAGGCATGCAAGGCCCTCGTAGGGCCACGTTCGCGTTTTTCGAGCGAGGTTGGCCAGCGAAAGCGGCCACGGATGGACCGAGGAGGCAAGGATGCAAGGATACCCTTGGGAATGTTGCCCACCCTCACTATGCGGGTTGACTGCCTACGCCGCGCCGCCGCGCGCGTGGCCGCAACGCCAAACACTGCGCGCGTGTGCGCGCGTGTGTGTGTGTGTGTGTGTGTGTGTGTGTGTGTGTGTGTGTCTGGAGGCCCCAGGCATCCTCGGAGAACCGCCCAGACCCCAAAGCCGTGCGGCGACCCCGAATCCCCAGACCCCCCTGAAATCCCGCGCTGCGGAATCTTGCAGCATCGCAGCAACAAAAAAATATCCTGGCGAAGGACCCCACCATATGCAGTTGTGAGTATCGCAATTGTGAGTATCTTCTTCGGTGGCGCTCCCTATGGGGCCACGAACCGCATGAGGGGTGTGCCGAAATGTGGCGGGGTACACAACGCAAAGGAACACGATAGATCTGATTACGAGAGAAAGAACGCGGGTGAGTCAGAACGCGAGGGAATCTGAGTATGAATGGGTCTGCGCGCGAGTGAATATATTTGCATGAATGCGATCATGGAACCGCCTAGTGTAAGTGTCGAGCATGCCTGTCCGAACACACGTGACACTGGGCGTGGCCGCCGCAGGCAGCTTCCGCGGGAACCCCGACGGCAGCGTCCGCACGTCGCGACGCCCATGTCGGCGCGCCTCTTGCGAGGATCGCGCCCGCTTTCGGCTCTTCTTTTCCTTCCTCTTTGCCCGCGCACTCCAAAATCCAAGGCTGCGGGCGCAGCGCAGCGCGGAGTCCCCGCGACGCGCGCTGGTCGCCCCGGGCGGGGTCCCAGCGACGCGCGCGGGTCGTCCGCTGCGCGAAGCAGAGAGAGCTGACTAGCTAACTGGCTGGCTGATAGCGGGCAAGTCTCTGACCGCTGGGCAGAGCGACGACGGGCGAACGAGGCGCCGGGCCCCCCGCAGCACGGAGTTCCCGCGACGCGCGCTGGTCGCCCCGAGAGGGTCCCAGCGACGCGCGCGGGTCGTCCGCGGCGCGAGGCCAAACAATTAGTCGGGCAGTCGAGAGAAGGCGCGGCTCGGGGGAGACGCTCCTCAGGTCAGGCCTCGCGGATGAACTCGGTGAAGCCGAGCTCCCTGGCGAGGGCCGTCGCTTCCCTCCTGCGCCGCTTCGTGCGCGCCGCAAACTGCTCCAGCTGCTTCCGCAAGCCCTGCGGCGGCCCTGCCAGGAAGAACTCGATGCGCGGCGCCCGCATGAGCAGGAGGTCCTCGTGGCGCGTGGCGCGCGAGAGCAGCACGTAGAGCTCCAGCCACCAGTCGTCGTCCTCCTTCTTGCCGTTCCCTACCTCGTGGCGGCCGCAATCCAGGATCACGCCTGGGCGACGTCGACCGAGGGAGCAGCGCGCCGGGCAGCCGACGGCCCAGGGCGAGAGTCCACAGGACCGAGAGATGGTCTGGCCGCGGACTGCTCGCGCCCCGGAGGTCTGGCCGCCCCCGGAGCGCCGTTCCCCCGCCCCGTCGCCTTCGCGCATGGTGCGCCCCTGGCACGCCACCGTGGTGATGACCCTGCCGTGCGAGAAATGCGGGGGGTGTGCCGAAATGGGTGGGGGTGACGCATGCGGGCGGCGGCACTGGGGCCTTCGGTGGAGCTCCCTATGGAGCCACGAAACGTGTGAGGGGTGTGCCGAAATGGGTGTGGGGACGCATGCGGCCGCGGGCACTGGGGCCTTCGGTGGAGCTCCCTATGGAGCCACGAAACGTGTGAGGGGTGTGCCGAAATGGGTGTGGGGGACGCATGCGGCCGCGGGCACTGGGGCCTTCGGTGGAGCTCCCTATGGAGCCACGAAACGTGTGAGGGGTGTGCCGAAATGGGTGTGGGGGACGCATGCGGCCGCGGGCACTGGGGCCTTCGGTGGAGCTCCCTATGGAGCCACGAAACGTGTGAGGGGTGTGCCGAAATGGGTGTGCACGGGCACTGGGGCCTTCGCTCCCTATGTGAGGGGTGTGCCGAAATGGGTGTGGGGGACGCATGCGGCCGCGGGCACTGGGGCCTTCGGTGGAGCTCCCTATGGAGCCACGAAACGTGTGAGGGGTGTGCCGAAATGGGTGTGGGGGACGCATGCGGCCGCGGGCACTGGGGCCTTCGGTGGAGCTCCCTATGGAGCCACGAAACGTGTGAGGGGTGTGCCGAAATGGGTGTGGGGGACGCATGCGGCCGCGGGCACTGGGGCCTTCGGTGGAGCTCCCTATGGAGCCACGAAACGTGTGAGGGGTGTGCCGAAATGGGTGTGGGGGACGCATGCGGCCGCGGGCACTGGGGCCTTCGGTGGAGCTCCCTATGGAGCCACGAAACGTGTGAGGGGTGTGCCGAAATGGGTGTGGGGGACGCATGCGGCCGCGGGCACTGGGGCCTTCGGTGGAGCTCCCTATGGAGCCACGAAACGTGTGAGGGGTGTGCCGAAATGGGTGTGGGGGACGCATGCGGCCGCGGGCACTGGGGCCTTCGGTGGAGCTCCCTATGGAGCCACGAAACGTGTGAGGGGTGTGCCGAAATGGGTGTGGGGGACGCATGCGGCCGCGGGGAGGCAGCGGGAGGAAGGAAGGAGGGAGAACGCGGGGCACCGTCTCTTCAAAACGAGGACCCAACACCACAGGATGGTTGGGAAAAAAACGCGACCGGAGCCCCCAAAAAATCCCACCGTGGCGCGCGCCATCCCTCGAGCCGGGTCGATCCGCGGAGGCCCTGGGGCGCGAGGCTGGGCGAAGACGCCGGGCGTGGAGAAACTGCAGAGCCAGGATCTCGGGGTGAACACGCGATGCGGTCGCCGCACCCTGTGGGGGCCCCTGGAGCCTTGCGCCCAGGCGGGCGGAGCCTCGCGGCCGGGCCTCCGCCCCGCGCGGCGGCGCCGCGATGGGGCGCGGACGCGGCCCCGTGCGGGGGGCAGAGGCCTCCTCTGCAGCGCCTGTGCTCTCCGGGGGGCCGAGGAGGACGGGGGCGGGCCCAGCCCGGATGGGGCAGCTCTGGCAGCGTGCGCCAGGCGGCAGCACGTTGCCTCGGCGCAGGGAATGCCGGTGCCGGGCGGGCTAAACTTTTGGCTTTCTCCCGTGCCGTTTCCTTTCTTTGTGTGCACTCCTGCCAGGTTTCTTACCTCCGATACAAAGCTGGGGCGCGCGCAGCTGTCGTCGGACAGCAGGCCCGGGACGCCGCAACCGAAACGCGGCCAACTGTTTTGCGGTGCTCCGACCTCGTGTGGCCATGGATGCGATGCCAATCTGGCGCCTGAATCACCGCCCCGAGCATGTTTAGCGATATCTCTTCGACACCATGTGCCAACGATCGGGCCCATCCAACCGTTTGATGAGCCAGCCGATGCAGGCAGGAGGAACCGGCGGTCCGACTCGTTACCGCTGTCATTGCTGCCGCCATCGCTGGTACTGCTGCTGTCAGAGCGGTGGCAACAATGGTGGCAGATGATGGTTGTGATCGCCGCCGCCGTCGCGTTCCACCGTAGACTTACTGTATCGTCAGCTGTCGTTGCCAACCCTCTTTAGTATTGCATGATCGCCAAAGGGGTGATTCAGCTAGCTTCTAAGACTGATGCCAAGGAAGAAATGATAGGCATGAGCTTCAACCTTCCTTCTGACGCCGCTGCCATAGACGGAACTTGGTACGAATCGTAATGTATGGGCAAACATCTTCGACTATAACGACCAGCACCACGGGGGTCAAACTGCACTCATGTAACTCATCGATGCGTATTCTGTGCTGCCGCTATCGGAATGGAAGCTTCAGCGCTCCTGTGGATACATCTCCAGCGTCACGTTCACGGACTTGCAGAGCTTTTGATTTCGCCGTGGATGTGCAGCACTTGCCAAAAAACGAGCCAGAAGAAGTTGTCCGAGAGAAGTCGATCCGAATGCAAAGCCAACGGGCTCAAGGGGCAAGTTGCAAACCCGACGGCCTCCAACAATCACGCGAGTCTTGGTCGCGGATCTGTGGACGCCTTGAGGTGCTACCCATAGTGTCCCGCCCATCAGGTACCTTGCGCTAACGGGGACTGCTAGGCTCCGTAGGGTGCCTGCCACGGAGTCCGATGGGGTTCGCGCCATGGGGTCCTCTGCGCCTGCGAGAAATCTTGGGGGCCATCATGTCCCGTCGGGAGGGTTAGGCCCAATGGTCCTGTTCCTTTCACCAGCGGGAACGTTTGGGTGTCTGAAATCCTGCCCATCGGGTCTCGGCCAGAAGGTGCCCTTGCGCCGGCGGGGGATGTGGGGTGCCACATAACCCCCCCGCCCACAAGGTCCCGTAAGGGGGTTGGGGGGATCTCGTCCAGCAGGTCCCTTGCACAGACGGGGCAGTGTGGGTGCCATAAGGTCACGCCCATAGGGCCCTGTAGACTGCACCACATCGCTTGCATGGGTTTGCGCTGCTTTGCACGAGGTTTGCGTGGTCTTGCGCTGCTTTTCTTCGCACGGCTTTGCCTGTTGTCGCTTTGCGTTGCACTGCCTTGCGCAATCTGGGAATGCAACCAGTGCAAAGTAATGCAAAACGTTGCAGGCCAACGCAATATAATAAAACGCAAAGTGATGCATACTCATGCAAAGCAACTACGGCGTACAACATACGGCCAAAAACGACCTCTGGCAACACGGGCGCAAACTAATTATGGTGCAATCCATGGGCGCACATGATGGCCACGAGCAGTCCGCCGCAACCTACGAGCACAACCCATGCCACAGCACATCCGAGCAAGCTTTGGTCACGGCAAGTTCTCGTGAACCTCTACGCAGTACCCTAGAAGACATGCGAGAACCCCCAAGTGCAAACACTGATTGATGAGAAACCATTGCAAACCATACGGCGCACGAAATTTCGCGCCACCCAGGGCGCAACCCACGGGTGCAGCCTGTAAACTCCACGGCATGCATGACCCCCCTATGGCCTTATGGGCGCAACGTATGGCACCGAAAAGTCGGCGGCACCCATAGCGCAGCCCATGGCCGCAACCCATGGGCGTAACCGGTGGGTGGCACCCTCTAATTGCCCAGTCACTTCAGGCCGAAATAGGAATTTCTAAGTGCACCAACTTCTGGTGGAACATTACACCATGCACATGCAGATCGCACGACACATACGGCACCTCACAGATCGCACCACAAGCAGATCGTACCGCATGGACTGCATCACGAAACGTCCAACAATTCACCTGTTAGGGCCCATGCCAGAATCAATGCTGACGCACTATGCCCTCCGTGCGTCCAAGGCCTGGCGCAACCGCCGGACCCGGCACAGGCCCCAAGGCGGGCCGCCCGGGCGGGCTCCCCTGAATCGCGTCGGCCCCCCCCGTTCCTCCCTGGACGTCGGCCCCCCTGAATCGCGTCGACCCCCGCTCTCGGCCTCCCACGACGTAGGGGTGCCTGGACGTCCTGGCGCCACAGAACATTGCGACCGCTGGGCTCTCCTCGATCCCGCCTCGGCGGGGCCCCTGAATCGCGCCGGCCCCCGCCGTTCCGCCCCAGACATTCGCCGATCTGATTTTTCAATCCCTGGGGGTGTATTTTCGTCCCGGATCCATTTTTAATGGTCCTCAGGTCCGATACCGGGCCCTGGACGCCGAAATCCAAGGAAAACCGCCAGATTGAAGAAATCAGATCCTCAGATCTCTGGGGCCCTGGACCCCCGCTCTCGGCCTCCCACGGCGTGGGGGTGCCTGGACGTCCTGGCGCCACAGGACATTACGACCGCCGGGCTCTCGTGGATACCGCCTGATCGGGCCCTCCCGGATCGCGTCGGCCCCCGCCGTTCCCCGCCCTGGACCCCGCTCGCGGCTGCCCCCGAGACTCCCGACGTCATGCATTTTTCATAACGTGGATTCCCAGGGACCAGCTTCTCATCCCGAGGCGTTCTTTGACGGTCCCGAGGCCCGGTAGGGGCTCACTATTGGACCGAGAATAGTGAATGATACCGGAGAGAAGCCCCAATCATAGTCATTTTTGATCTTACATGGAATCCCTTTGTAATTGCTCCTTAGGTTTATGAAGTCTGCGATGGCTATGAAGGCCATGAGGGCTATAGGATTATATGGGCTATAGGGATATAGGGTTTTATGGGCTATTGGGCTATCGGGCTATACGGCAACAGGGCAATAGAACACCCTGGCCAGCCACTGAAATCGGCGACGCACCTCAACTAACCGTATGAATCCGCAAGGACCCCGACAGAGGCAAGCTCTGTTTGGTGAAGAACTCTCAGTCGTGAGTTTTTCGTAACGCGAGGGGCGTCGGGGCCACGACGTCGGGGTGCCTGGGTCGTCCTGGCGCCACGAGGCACCGCTGGCCACGGCAGCGGCGAAGGGGGCGACGAGCCGGCCCAGCGGGGGAGAGGATCGAGGGCCCCCGGGGGGGCCGACGCCGCGGAAGAAGTGTCGTCGGCCGCGGGGCTGCTCCCTGCAGAGGCCTCCCAGATTGGGGCCCGAGCAGACTTAAGTCGCATCAGCATTAATTTTTGGCGCTCCACGCGGATGTCTTGCATCTGCGCTGGACCTCCCTCCCTGGCGCGCGGAGCGCGACAAAGGGGCGGCGCTGGAGGCGCCGCTGGGGGGGCCCAGCGCGGATCCCAAGAAATCCGCGCGGAGCGCCAGAAGTTTATGTTTATGTCGTTCTTCCTTCTTCGATCCGGAGAAACATAATAATACTTTGCAGAAAGAACAGAATTATCCTGGCGACGTACCCAACCCCTGCGCAATGCTGGGCAAGAGCAGTTTAGGACACTTTATAAGGGGGTGGTAAGGTGGCGGGGCCTTCAATGGGGCTGAAATTCAGCACGCCTCCCGCGCACTTCGCGCCCCATCATGGACCCCCAAGTGCCAGCAGTTGACCTGCGGAAGCGGCAGCAATGGGACGCAGGGGTGCAACGGGAAGAGGGGTGGGGAGTTGGAGGGAAAGCATCGGCATGTTACCTCAGGCTCGCGTTCTGGCAGCAGCAATAAGATATAGCAGCAGGGAAAAAAGGCTAGAGGGAAGGGGGCGACGACGAGAGAAGGGCAGCGGAAGCAGGGGGACAAGGTTTCGAGGTACGCCAGCAAACAGGCGCAGTCAATGCAATAAATCCGCAAGGCCGAGCTGCTATGCCAGCAGCTGGGCCTCTTTCCGGCACTTTTCAATGCGGGAGCTAAAAACACGCAGGCGCGCCCCGAGGTCCGCGGGCGGCCCGCGAGAAAGGAACTGCAGCCCCGGGTCCCCCCAGCAAGCCTCGAAAGTAGCGACAGTTTCACAGATCGCAGCCCCCCAGGGATGGCGAGGTCTCATTTGAATCTGCGTAGGACGTCACTGTGCTGGACCCCCCCAGCGAGCCTCGAAAGTGGCGACAGTTTCACAGATATCAGCCCCCAAGGCATGGCGAGATCCCGTTTGAATCTGCCGCAATTGCCAACTATGCTGGCACCCCAACAGGCCTCGAAAGTGGCGGGAATTTCACAGATCGCAGGCCCCCGGGGATGGCGAGGTCCCAATTGAATCTGCGTAGGACGTCACTGTGCTGGACCCGCCAGCACGCCTAGAAAGTGGCGACAGTTTCACAGACAGCAGCCCCCCATGGAGGGCGAGGTCCCAATTGAACCTGCGTAGGACGTCGCTGTGCTGGACCCCCCAGCAGGCCTCGCAAGTGGCGACAATTTCATAGGTCGCAGCCCCCCAGGAATGGCGAAGTCCCATTTGAATCTGCGTAGGACGTCACTGTGCTGGACCCCCAGTAGGCGTCGAAAGTGGCGACGGTTTCACAGATCGCACCCCCCCAGGGACGGCGAGGTCCCATTTGAACCTGCGTAGGACGTCACTGTGCTGGACCCCCCAGCAGGCCTCGAAAGTGGCGGCAGTTTCACAGATAGCATCCCCCCAGGGACGGCGAGGTCCCATTTGAGTCTGCGTAGGACGTCACTGTGCTGGACCCCCCAGCAGGCCTCGAACGTGGCGGCAGTTTCACATATGGCAGCCTCCCAGGGATGGCGAGGTCCAGTTTGAATCTGCGTAGGACGTCACTGTGCTGACCCCCCCAGCAGGCCTCGCAAGTGGCGACAGTTTCAAAGATCGCGGCCCCCCAGGGACGGCGAGGCCCCGATTTGAATCTGCGTAGGACGTCACTGTGCTGGACCCCCCGGTAGGCCTCGAAAGCGGCGACAGTTTCACAGATAGCAGCCTCCCAGGGATGGCGAGGTCCCATTTGAACCTGCGTAGGACGTCACTGTGCTGGACCCCCCAGCAGGCCTCGAAAGTGGCGGCAGTTTCACAGATAGCATCCCCCCAGGGACGGCGAGGTCCCATTTGAGTCTGCGTAGGACGTCACTGTGCTGGGCCCCCCAACAGGCTTCGAAAGTGGCGACAGTTTCACAGATCGCAGCCCCCCAGGGATGGCGAGGTCTCCTTTGAATCTGCGTAGGACGTTACTGCGCTGACCCCCCAGCAGGCCTCGCAAGTGGCGACAGTTTCACAGATCGCGGCCCCCCAGGGACGGCGAGGTCCCGATTTGGATCTGCGTAGGACGTCACTGTGCTAGAGCCCCTGGTAGGCCTCGAAAGTGGCGGCAGTTTCACAGATATCAGCTCCCCAGGGATGGCGAGGTCCCATTTGAATCTGCGTACGACGTCAATGTGCTGGACCCCCAGTGGGCCTCGAAAGTTGCGACAATTTCACAGATCGCAGCACCCTGGTATGGCGAGGGCTCAATTGAATCTGCGTAGGACGTCACTGTGCTGGACCCGCCAGCAGCCCTCGAAAGCGGCGACAGTTTCACAGATCGCAGCCTCCCAGGGATGGCGAGGTCCCATCTGAATCTGCGTAGGACTTCACTGTGCTGGACTACCCAGCAGCCTTCGACAGTGGCGACAGTTTCAGAGATCGCAGCCCCCTGCAGACACGACAGGAGGAGACAGGAGGGAGGCGGGAGGACGCGACCACAGTCCTTTATTCAAAGCGAATACCCAACTAAGGAGGGTTGGGAATACTTACCCTGTGACGTACCCAACCCTTTCTGTACATGTGCTGATTATACCCATGACCACTCAATGCGGACTGGCATTCTGAAGGACCCGCAGTGCGCAATAAGGGCACCCAACAATGATTTCAGAAGAGCGCAGCAAGAAGAGGAACGGCAAATTTACAACATTGAAACAAAAGACCCTGAAGTAATTCGTGCCGTATGGCGTACCTCCGCTGGGCCTCCCAGGAGCCCACGAAAGTGGCGACAATTGCGCAGATCGCAAGTCCCCCAGGGGGCGGCGAGGTCCCGAAGTGGTCCGCGTATGGCGTACCTCCGCTGGGCCTCCCAAGAGCCCACGAAAGTGGCGACAATTGCGCAGATCGCAAGCCCCCCAAGGGGCGGCGAGGTCCCGAGGTGGTCCGCGTATGGCGCACCTCCGCTGGGCCTCCCAGGAGCCCACCGAAGTGGCGACAATTGCGCAGATCGCAAGCCTCCCAGGGGGCGGCGAGGTCCCGAAGTGGTCCGCGTATGGCGTACCTCCTCTGGGCCTCCCAGGAGCCCACGAAAGTGGCGAGAATGGCGCAGATCGCAAGCCCCCCAGGGGGCGGCGAGGTCCCAAGGTGGTCTGCGTATGGCGTACCTCCGCTGTGCCTCCCAGGAGCCCACAAACGTGGCGACAATTGCGCAGATCGCAAGTCCCCCAGGGGGCGGCGAGGTCACGAGGTGGTCGGCGTATGGCGTACCTCCGCTGGGCCTCCCAGGAGCCCACGAAAGTGGCGACAATTGCGCAGATCGCAAGCCCCCCAAGGGGCGGCGAGGTCCCGAGGTGGTCCGCGTGTGGCGTACCTCCGCTGGGCCTCCCAGGAGCCCACGAACGTGGCGACTGTTACGCAAATCCAAAGCCCCCCAAGGAGCGGCGAGGTCCCGAGGTGGTCCGCGTATGGCGTACCTCCGCTGGGCCTCCCAGGAGCCCACGAAAGTGGCGACAATGGCGCAGATCGCAAGCCCCCCAGGGGGCGGCGAGGACCCAAGGTGGTCCGCGTATGGCGTACCTCCGCTGTGCCTCCCAGGAGCCCACGAACGTGGCGACGTTGCGCAATCGCAAGCCCCCCAGGGGGCGGCGAGGTCCCGAGGTGGTCCGCGTATGGCGTACCTCCGCTGGGCCTCCCAGGAGCCCACGAAAGTGGCGAACTGCGCAGATCGCAAGCCCCCCAGGGGCGGCGAGGTCCCGAGGTGGTCCGCGTATGGCGTACCTCCGCTGGGCCTCCCAGGAGCCCACGAAAGTGGCGACTGGCGCAAATCCCAGCGAGGTCCCGAGGTGGTCCGCGTATGGCGTACCTCCGCTGGGCCTCCCAGGAGCCCACGAAAGTGGCGACAAGCGCAGATCGCAAGCCCCCCAGGGGGCGGCGAGGACCCAAGGTGGTCCGCGTATGGCGTACCTCCGCTGTGCCTCCCAGGAGCCCACGAACGTGGCGACTGTTACGCAAATCCAAAGCCCCCACAGGAGCGGCGAGGTCCCGAGGTGGTCCGCGTATGGCGTACCTCCGCTGGGCCTCCCAGGAGCCCACGAAAGTGGCGACAATGGCGCAGATCGCAAGCCCCCCAGGGGGCGGCGAGGACCCAAGGTGGTCCGCGTATGGCGTACCTCCGCTGTGCCTCCCAGGAGCCCACGAACGTGGCGACTGTTACGCAAATCCAAAGCCCCCACAGGAGCGGCGAGGTCCCGAGGTGGTCCGCGTATGGCGTACCTCCGCTGGGCCTCCCAGGAGCCCACGAAAGTGGCGACAATGGCGCAGATCGCAAGCCCCCCAGGGGGCGGCGAGGACCCAAGGTGGTCCGCGTATGGCGTACCTCCGCTGTGCCTCCCAGGAGCCCACGAACGTGGCGACAGTTGCGCAGATCGCAAGCCCCCCAGGGGGCGACAGTTGCGCAGATCGCCGCAGCCCGACGGCACGAGAGAAGAGGAGAAGGGAACACAGGAAACAGGAGACAAGGAGGAGGGGAGGAAGGGGAGGCGGGAGGAGGGTGGAGACTACACTGCTCTATTCAAAACGAGAAGCCAACCAACACAGGAGGGTAGGGAAATATCATATTAATACGCAACGACCATCGTGCGCTCGGAATCGACCATTCACGTGTCCGGCATGACATGGCCTTGCGTGGGCGGGAACCTCCGCTTCCGACTTAGGGCATGCAGTGACACGAATCTGAGATCCTGTGCCGGGCCAGGAGCGGTAGCACGCGGCAGTTCAGAGCAGCCTGGTCTCGTCGATGGAAGCTCTCGTGGCGCCCCTCAGCTCTGGATCGCTGACCTTTGACTCCGCACGGACCTGGACTGGCAACGCCCCGCTGCGACCACCACCTCCCCCCAAAAAACAGCGCACGAGAGAGAGGCATCGCCTTTCCGGCTGGCACGTGCACGCGGTCGAAGGCGACCAGCGTTCGCAACGGCGCCCCGTGCACGCCGCCGACACCGCGCGGGGGCTCCGCGAAGAGCAGGACTACCTGGGCCCTCCCCCGGACATCAGGGCTGCCTCGAGGGAAGCGGCCGTGGTCCAATTATATTAGCCCTCTGGGCGTAGGTGGTTCAGCAAGCTGATTCTCCAATCTCTTTCACCATTGTTGGCCTCACCGCTTCAGCATATGCTTGCCTACGCCCCTCCCCCAGACAACTCCCCTGGGGCTCGGAGGCGGCCGTGGGGCCTGACCTGGATGGGCCCTGAGAAAATCGGTCAATAAAGGGGGATCAAGGCAACTCCGCTCAAACTCGGCCCCCGCCTCCCCGCGTCCATCTGGTGCGATTTCGCGGTCACCTAAGCCCGAGAAACGGCCCCCGGAGACCGAACAAAGGCAGAACACCTTGTCGAACCCCGCACCTCGAACCTGCACCCCCCCGATCCTGCTGGCGGGAGTCCATGCGTGGCCACCTCGGACCCCCAGCCGGCTCCAACCCTGGGCATCGTTTCTGCATGGGCTGGGCTTAGCAAGCCAGAAATGCCGAAACTCTCACGCCTCAACGCGCTATAGGGGGCCTGCGCCGGCGGCTTATTCCGCCGTGAAGGCTGGTAGTGGCAGAAGCCTGAAGCCGCATGCTGTCAAACTTCATTCTGGATGGGTTGGCCACCTCGAGGGGAGCTAGAGGCCTCCTAGAGATGGGGTCCTGGGGTCGGAGGATCTCGCCGCATCGCCGAGGCATCGGCGATGCGCTGGCGGCGTCGGCGATGCATCGGCGATGCCTCGCCGATGTATAGCCGAGGCGGCGCGATCCTCCGACCCCACCTACTAGGAGGGAGGCCAAGAGGGGCGGCCCTGGGCCCAGAAGCCTCGCGCCTCCGACCGCGCGAGGTGCGAGACGAGCAGCCGTCGCGAGGCTCGCGAGACCGCAGCCTCCTCCTCCTCCTCCTCCTCCTCCTCCTCCTCCTCCTCCTCCTCCTCTTCCTCCTCCTCCTCCCCCACTCCTCCTCCTCCTCCTCCTCCTCCTCCTCCCCTCCCCTCCTCCCTCCTCCCCTCCTCCTCCTCCTCCTCCTCCTCCTCCTCCTCCTCCTCCTCCTCCTCCTCCTCCTCCTCCTCCTCCTCCTCCTCCTCCTCCTCCTCCTCCTCCTCCTCCTCCTCCTCCTCCTCCTCCTCCTCCTCCTCCTCCTCCCCCTCCCCCTCCCCCTCCCCTCCTCCCCCCTCCTCCCCTTCCCCCTCCCTCCTCCTCCTCCTCCTCCTCCTCCTCCTTCTACTGCTCCTCTTGATGGTCCTCCTGATGGTCCCCTGCTGGATGGGCGAACCAGAATGCTCGACTTCAGTGGACCTGGGACCCTCATGCTGCGACGATGTCTCCCTGGGTTTCGAGTCGGTGCACGCGGGGCCAGGGTTCGGACTAACTGCAATCGCGCCCCACCGAAGCCTTCAATACCACGACGAACAGGGTAAACAGACTTTGGGCTAACACACGCCCTGAGGATCGTAGAACCATTCCCCCGCGTGCGGCCTGCGATCAGGAGCTCTTGCACAGAACGTCGCCGCGGCGGCCCCCGCAACGCGCCATGCCCAGCGAGCTGACAGCGTGTCGCTCCGCTCCGCGGGTCGTGAGGCTCGGAAGGGCCCGGGACGCTGACGCCTGGGGACTGGGACATGGACCACATGGATCTCTGGAGCGACCATGGGGGCGAACAGCGTATGGGGAGAGCCATGCAAGTATCAGGGGCGCCGATGGTCCATGCCTTCGGCGAAGTTCCCGGGCGAACACGTGCCATGCCCGCTTCTGGGCTCTTCGCCCTATTGTAGGGGCCCTGAGACACACAAACAAATACACACAGATAACAGGATTCCCAATATTTTCCTATCTTTTCTGGGTGTTTGCCTTCCCCCCTTCCCATATTTTCGCATACTTTCTGGGGGATCGAAGATTCATTGTGTCTCTGTGTTTTTTCCCTCCTGACCTATCGTCGCCTCCGAGGATACAGTCGGGGCGTTGACCTAAGGACCCCTGAATAAGGAACGAGGCCCCTTCTTTTCCATAAGTTCTACATCGATTCCCATGGAAAACCTCAGGAAAACCTGTGGCAAGCTGTAAAACAATCGTGGAACACCGCCCCGCGGAGCGGCGAGCTGGGCCAAACCAGGCCTCTGGCCACACGCGGCCCGACCGGCAAAGGGCGGAGGGCGGTGGGGCAGGAGGGGGAGCGGCACCGTGCGGCGGGGGCGAGGCCGCGGGAAGGACGCAGTCGAAACGCTGTCATAAGGAACCCCAAATAAGGAACGAGGCCGCTTTTCTCCATGAGCTGAACTTCGATGTCCCATAGGAGGCCGAGGGGAAGCCTCAGACTAACTGCAAACCAAGCAAGGAACACAGAGCCCCTCCCCAACGAAGAAGATTCCTTCTTCAGCGGCCCGATTGTAAGGGGGCGAGAGAGGGCGACGAGGGAGGACGAGGACGAGGAAGGACCAGGGAAGAGGACAGACTGACTGACCGACTGGCCGGCCGGCTGGCGGACTGTCTGGCTGACGCGCCCCTTGCCTGGCAGGATCCCCTGCTCTGCCTCGGCCCCCGAATACTTCCTGCTTTCCTCCCTCGATCCTTGATTTCTCTCTCCCTCCCTCGATCCTCCCTCTCTCCCTCCCTCCTTCCCTCGACCCTTCATCGAGCGACTCCTTCTTACTCCCTCCCTCGGTCCTCGTCGCCAGCGCGGTCTCCGTCGTTTCGCACCTCCACGTTGGCGCTCACGAGGGCGGTGCTGGCCAGCGCCGCATCCTGCAGGTACTGCATGCCACGATCCCTGCTTGTGCTATGCGTCTCGCCCGTTCTCTCTTCTTTTAAATCTCCCTCTCTTTGTTTCTTCCTATCTCTCTCTGCATGTCTTATGGTTCCATTGTTTATTCTAACTATTTGTTGTTTGGTTTTCGTTAGGTTTGCTGTGCTTTTGGGGTGTCATGTCTGTGTGCGTGTGTGTGTGTGTGTGTGTGTGTGTGTGTGTGTGTGTGTGTGTGTCGTTTTTGTGATTATTTTGGTGATTACTTTTTTGGTGTCTGTTTTCGTTCGTCTTGTGTGGTTGTTTTGCTGTCTACGCACCTTTGCATACATACATATTTACATATTCTCTCGCTCTTTCTCTGCTTCTCTTTCTCTCTCTCTCTCTCTTTCCCTGTCACTTTTCTTGCCTTTTTTGCAATGTGAATCTCCTTCGCTCGTCCGTGCATCGCTGAGTCATTGTAGAAACGCGTTGATCCTGTGTATATCTGTGTCCTTGCGTAAATACCTGGGCTGACACCGGGGTTGCCGATGTCGGTCGCGTTGCCACACAACGTGGCCAATTAGCTCAAACAGGAGCCCAACATATGCTGATCCAGGTGGTTGGGCTCCGCTGCCGCGCCGAAGGAGCAAACGCGAGCGAGAGCCTGATTTCCGCGTAGCCTTCCCTCACTGTAAGCTCTCCCCTGTCCCCTGGCGGTGTTGGTGCTATACTGAGCGTGCCTCTCCTCTTTTCCAGCCGTCCAGTCTTCCACATCCTGCACGAGGGGCAGCAACGGCTCGGTCCACGCACTGTATGGCAACACAACTTCGTTTCGTTGCCGACGCACGGGGCCGTTGCACTCTTCGACGCTGATGGGCTTGCCATATCTGGTCGGGAACTTTTGGATAGCGTGTCGCCCAAGCGGCCCAGCGGCCCCAGCGACACGCTATGCCCTGCGAGCAGATAGCGTGTCGCTCCGCTCCACGAGGCGGGCGGCTCGGAGAAGCTCCGGAAATGGACGCTTGGGAGTGGGGAAGCGGATAGCGTGTCGCGGGAAAGCGTGGTGGGCCAGCACTGGCGGGCGGAGCGACACGCTATCCCAGAGTTCCCGACCGTAGTGCATCCCAAAACCCACCGAGTCCCGCAGAAGATTCCCTCTTCCTCCTCCTCGTCCTCGTCCTCCTCCTCCTCCTCCTCTTCCTCCTCCTCCTCCTCCTCCTCCCTCCTCCTCCTCCTCCGCCATTCCAGCAGTCGGCCGCCAAAAGGGTGTGGGTCCGTTGTTGCCTCGGCTTCTGGCAAAGCGGCACGCCGCGTTCCTTGCATGATGGTTCCATTCGCATCGCACGTGGCCCGTCGTTGATACTTGCCGTGGCTCCCACGGTCCACTGAGAAGTATGTGCGCCCGTTGACACTGCAGACAACGACGGGCACAAGTTCACCTGCCCCCTTCTACGAGCTCGCTGGTTATCGGGAGCCCCTCGCAAGCGCTGGCGGGTGACAGGCGGTTGCGCACACCACGCACACACGCCGCATACGGCGCCCACGTCCTCCGCCTGGGCTGCCCGTTCAACACCGTCTGACCTGGAGCCGTGAGGCGTTCGCAAATTTGTTGAGGAAACGGCAACCGCAACCGCCGACAAAAAAACCGGATGCGCGAGAGCCTTGCATCAACCACCGACAAGCCGGCCTCACACCAGGTCATGCGGCCCAATTTGCGTTGGCACTCCGCCTGCGACTAGCACATTATCTGAGCCAGCAGAATGCTGAGAATGCTGGAACACACAACCTCTGCGTCGCTGGTGCGTCGTGACCCAAGCTGGCAGAGGCGTGGCAGGATCGCAGTTTACAGGGGTCATTGAAGCGAGGGAGGTCGAGCTGAGGAGCGTGGCGGGTAAAGCTCGCAGTTAGATGAGCCTCGACCGCCTCTGGCACCACGTCTTCACACGCGCTCGAAGCTCGACGCCCCTTCCCTTTAACCAACCCCTGGAAACTCCCTTTGGACCTCCACCCCCCCCTCCCTCCCCGCCTCCACTCCAGAGGCCCCAGAGAGGCCCGCACCGCAGGAGGTCCCAAGAGGACTCCAAGCGGCCTTCGAAACGCCCGATAGAGGCCACCCCCAAAAGCCCCCAAGTGACCCCAAGAGGTCTCTCAGAGGCCTCCAGTCACAGACCCAGGTACGTTGGCGGGATGGGCCGAATGCCACTAGGTCCGCCGCCCCCTGTTGATTCATCACAGGGGTGCCTGGCGTGCTGAATCCTTTCGGTTTTGGTTTTGGTTCCTTCTCCAAAAGAACTCCCCCTGGGGCTTCGGCCCGTCCCGCTGGCCACCCGAAAAGATTGCCCAGGACCTCAATCCCCCCCAAATCCGCCAAGACGGCTCAAGATGGCCTCCAAGATGGCCACATTGGCCCAAGATGGCCTCCACGATGGTCCACAATGGCCTCCAAGTCCGCCCAATATGGTCCAAGACGGCCTCCAAGACGGCCCAAGAGAGTCCAAGATACCTCCAAGGTCGCCCGAGAAGCCTCCAAGACGGCCCAAGAGGCCTCGAAGAGGTCCTCCAGGAGGGCCCGAAAATGCTATAATCATTGATTTTCCTTAGGGTTTCGAAGGATTTTGGCATTTGCTTCTTTTCGGCCTTCCGACGGCTCAAGGCTGCCCAAGAGGCCCCAAAGTTCGCCCCAAGATCGCCCACGAGGCCTCCGAAATGGCCCCATGATGGCCCAAGAGGCCCCCAAGACGGCCCCAAGATGCCTCCAACACGCCTAATATGGCCTCGGAGACGGCCCTGAAATGCCCCAAGAGGGCCCCAAGACGATCCAGACAGCCCCCCAAGACGGCTTCCGACGGCGTCAGACAAGCCAGGAACGCCCTAACACGACCAAAGAGGCCCCCCAAAAGCCCCCCAGGAAGCTCCCAGGAGGCCCCAAGAGTGCCCCAAGATGCGCCCAAGAGGCCTCTTCCTCCTCTTCCTCCTCCTCATCCTTCTTCCTGATCCTCCCCCTCCTCCTCTTCTTGCTCCCCCACGCGTTCCCCGAAGTCTTTCCAAACCGACTCGGGGAAAACCTGGCCCGATGGCTTGGCCAAGCTCTGGCCCAGCTGTCGGCCACAGAGGCGCTTCCAAAGGGGCAGGGGGCGTGATTGGCCGTAGGCGTGCTCGATACTTGCTGGCACCACTCCATGCGCGCGTCGGCGTAGCAAATCATGCTTGCGAATTGCTGAATACGCCTCGGCCAATGTCTCGTCATATTAGATGTACGACACAATCTCTCCTGCTTGCCTGCGACGTCGTTTGGTTCATGTACAACTTGTCAAGTCTGACATTCAACACTACGCCTAGGCTGTCCCTGACCAAACGGTGCTTCATATGCTCCTCAAGTGGTGGTCGGCGATGGCTTCCCCTACTCCTACTATTGGCGCAACTGAATGGTGGCCACCTTCCGCCTGGTCGCGCTTTGCATTTGTTGTTTATGATTTTTGGTTCGTTCTTGTTCTTGGAAAAATCACACCATCTCAGAAGTTGCCCGCAGAGAACTGATTTTCTTTCGGGGAACACGTGCTGAGCGGCCTGGCCCCCCCCCCCCCCCATCTCGCCCCTCAGCGCTCACGAAGCTGATTCGGCGCCTGCGGCGGCATCGACGGTGGTGAAACAAGCGTGTTCGCGTGTCCCTCATGCTTCCAGCTCCGAGCGGGCCCGTGCGGCGGCTTGCGCGGATCTACTTGGCGCATGCGATGGTGTCAACGCGCACTAAACAAGCTTGTGTTTTTCGTTTCCTGAATGCCGCCCCCCCTTCTCTAGCCTCCCTGCTCGCCCCTTCTCGCCGGGCCTCTGGCCATAAGACGTAAAACGTGGGCTCAGCTTCTTTTTTCCATGTCTCGGGAACGCCACTTCTTGGAGGTTGGGTAGGCCTGAGAAGCGAAAACCCACCATACAACATGTGTGTGTGTGTGCCTGTCTGTTCCCGAACACGTCGGTTTGTCAATGTCCGTGCAAGTCTATGCATGTTCGTGCTCGTCGTTGCCTGCCTGCCAGGCTGCGTGCCTGAATGCCTGCACGCACAGCACACAGCTCTGCACAACATACAAACATACGTACAAATATCAACATACGCGCACACTACGCAAACATTCATCCATGCACATGCGTAAGCGCACGCGTTATCAAAATACAGCTCTGCCTTGTGAGGATTGTACAAGCCTTTCAGGGACTTCTTGATGTCATTCACGTCCACGGTGTTGATTGACAACGAGAGCACCGACTTGAACTTCGCATAGCTCAGACCATAACCGAATGGAAACACTTCCTTGGGCCGGCTTGCTTTCCCCGTGTCACCATGGTGATTATGTGGATCCCCCTTCCTCCCCGCAGTCCAGGACGACATCCTAAAACAAACAATTCTTGAACAAGCGAACTCTTTGGGTACTGGCTGACAGGCTCCTCATTCGTTTTTTCCTAGGGCCTTGAGACGTTGGAACGTCACAGGAGGTTGAAAACCTTTCCCTTCCAAACAACGTAATCTCTTAGCGTATTCTCGTAGGTGCGCCGAGCTACAGTCCGCCCATGTCACCTTCTGCCCGTCCTGAGTGATGCTCGCTCCTGGAGCTTGGGCGACATGCTTTGACCTCCGACAACGAATTCCCTTTGAAATTCCGCCCTCCTCCATTGGGGCCAAGACGGTGTCTGGACGAGCGTGCCGAACCAATGCAGCCTTCGGCGACGAGGGGATCCCGCGGGGACCAAACTGCATTAATGACTAGAGAAGAAAGCAAGGGAGCGCTGTGACAATGGCCCCTCCGCCCGAGCGTAAGTCAATCGAGTCCTTCTCTGTGTAGAAGCGGTAGGAACGCCCAGGGAAGCCTCGGCTATGATCCGGGCGCATGCTCGCGTCAGCGACATCCACCTGTAGAGTGAGAGCGGGAGCGAGAGGGAGAGAGAGAGAGAGAGATAGAGGGAGAGAGGTGTAGGATACATATGTGTATATATATAGATAGAGAGAGAGAGAGAGAGAGAGAGAAAGAGAGAGAGAGGGAGAGAGAGAAACACAGAGAGAGAGAGGGGGAGAGAGAGAGAGAGAGAGAGAGAGAAGGAGCAGCCCAATGCATGCGCAAGGCGTTGGCGCAAAAAATACGTGCACGGCAAGAAGAAGCTCAACGCATCCCGAACACTGTCCACACTGATTTGAAAGTCTGCGATGTGACAACATTCATGTGTGCTTGCGCCTGAGCCTGCGTACTAATCTAACTCGTAACAGTGACGCAACATATCTATACTGTATCGAAGGGATCTTTGCCGACATTGCGAGCATCCTCGAATGTGTAACTGGGCACTTTCGGGATCCTGCTCGCATTCTCTCAGAGCCACCAGCAGCGAACACGTGGTGCAAAACCCAAACTCATCTCACCCTTTCGGTCAACATGTAAACACACAACCGACGCTCAGCCGAGAGGAGCGGCGTCGCAACATTAACGATACAGCCCGCCCTGCGAGAATCCAACGGTCCGGCACAGGCTCAGCTGGTCATCGACGGGAGGTGCACAGGCAGATGGTGCAGGTGGCATTCCAAACAAACTATAGGTAGAAAGTGGGGGCGTCAATGCCTTTGTGAGGCAGTCCCGCCGACATTTTCAAATTACGGAGTGTGTATGTGCACTGAAATATATACGGGTATCTAGTAGTGATGTAATGTGACGATCAGAAGTGTAGAAAAGTGTGTATCCACATTGGTAGGTGTGTATATATATTTATATTGATTGATCTGTGTACGCCTATGCTCACATCATGTCGCTAAATGGCACACGCACCTCTCCAAAATAGCACGGCTCAGAAAGGACTAATGCGCCCGCGATGTTTGCACCCAATTCGTCCGTGACAGACTCAGAACTCTCAATACCAGACGCGCCCCTCACGCAGATCGCGACGCCAAGGACAACCAACACAAACAGCTTCCATTGTTGCACATAGCTCCTTCAACAACACAATCGTTTTCAATGGTTTTGCGCGTAATTGTTGGGACAACTGCCTTTTCGCTTGAGGCAACACCACACTTATGCAAATCGGGCGCTCCCCAAAGGCACACGGGATCATCATCATCACCACCACCAACATCAATATTATCACCATCATCATCATCATCACCATCATCATCATCATCATCATCATCATCATCATCATCACCATCATCGTCATCGTCATCATCATCGTCATCATCATCATGAATCATCGTCATCGTCATCATCATCATCTTACAACACAACCTTCAACACAATACGGAGTTCCGATGATTTTGCATATTTTTGTAAGCACAACATTGTTCGTTTATGGGTTTCCAGTGTAGTGCTTCAGCATTTTCGCAACCATCCTTCAGTCACACAATGGGAGACATGGGTATTGCACATATTTCTAAGACAAGCGCTGTTTCAACAACTTCCACCGTTGTTCTCCAACTTGTCTCTAACATTTGTTTTCCCATCCCACCTGTTTGTCCTCAACATATTGTGTAATCGCAACCTGTGGCGACCCCATCGGTCACCCACCATCTCTTCATGTATGAGGTTGGGCACGTACGTGCCTTACGCACATCTATATATACATCGAGAGAGAGAGAGAGAGGACTCTCTCTCTCTCTCTATATATATATATACATATATACATGTACACGCGTCTGCATCTATCTGTATATACACATACTGGAACCACGCGCGCGCTTGCATTCTAGCCTTAACTGCGACATGCGGCTCTCGTTTTCGCTCGTCTGAGGGGCGGCACAGAGAAATCCGCCGCATAACCGTCCTCCGAAGCCCGAACGCGCGAACATGCACGGAATGGTCATGAACCCACGAATCGTCGACGATGCTTGCCTGTTGGGCGCTCTTGAGCTGTTCCCGCCTGCGCAGAATTAGGTCGAGGGCGTAGTCAATAATGCTTCGGGCTCGGATGTTCGGGTTAAACTTCCACGGCGAGGGTGCTACCGTGATGGCGAGGTCGTCGAGGTCGTTGGGATTACGGTCTGAGGGGTAGGGTGTTCCGGTGATGGTGCAAGGTGTGGAGCGCTGAGGTATGGGTTCGAGTTAGCTCCCGCTCAGGTGTTTCGGTGAGAATATTGGGTTGTGAGGTTAGGCGCAGGGTATGGTAGGACTAGGGTGATGCGGCAAACTTGTCGCTCGTCCTTGAGGGGCGCTTCATAGGGTTTAAATACATGTGTCAAAGGAAATGTGAAGGCTCCTGGGACGGGAGGGCGTCTTACAACATCCCTGAAGTCTTCTGAGCTTGCTCAGAACCCCCCCCTGCCGTATTCCTCTTTCTCCTCCCTCTCCTCCTTCTCCTCCTCCCCTCTCTCCTTCTCCTCCTCCTGCTATTTGTCCTCATCCCTTTTTGCCCTCTCCTCCTTGTGCTCCCCTCCCTCCTCGTCTCCCCTCCCTCGTTAGGGTGGAATGATGGGGCCGTGGTGGCTTTTGACTGCCGGTCAGTGCGGGATATAAATACTGCCCTGCCTGGCTTTAGAGCTTAAAGCTCCAGCCTTGCGGCCCCCCTAGTGGGGGGCCCCAGACGGCGCTGAATGGCACGCTTCCTCCCGCCGAGTCGATCCGATCCGATCCCCCCCTCTCGTTGCCCTGCTCCTTGTCCTCCTGCTCTTCCTTCCCCCTTGTCATCCCCTCCTACCTGTCCGTCATCCCCTCCTACCCTTATGTTGCTCCCAGCGCACTTGACGACCAAATCCCAGAAATAATTTCGAGCACCCAGAAAAGTATCGAAGCAATTTCGAACGAATGTCGCCTCCCAGGGCCCGACACGTGAACACCCTCACGTTTTTGGTACCTTCTGGGTGAGCGCAATTACTTCTGGTGATCAAGGCTAAAGTGAGTTGGAACATCATGATCCTGCCCCGTGCGTCCTCCCCTTCTACACCCGACCGCCCTTCCCTCCGCCTCCTCCCCCCGCTTCCCCCCCCCCTATTGGGACGAAAAGGTGTGAAGAGGTCGGGCGTCCGGACGGGGCATTCGGCAAACGCCCTCCAAGATGAGCCCTCGGATCGCTCCCTGTGCTCAGACGCACCACCGCTTGGAGCTGCGCTTATAGAGGTGGCGACGAGGGGAGACCCCGAGGGCTAGCTGGAACGCCTGGAACCTCGATCGTCGAGCGCCGAGGCTCGAATCTCGCAATGGCCTTGGGGCTAACGCTGGGGCGTCGGCGGCCGTTCGGGACGATTGCGGCACCCTGGGACGCCTTTTTCCATCCCAGTTCATGGTAAGACGGTCCCAGGGCTCGAGAATGCTTCCCGGACGCTTAAAACGTAGAAGAATATCCGCGACCCTCGAACAGTCCAGCGCGCCTGGCGGAAATCCAATCAAAATTAAGATTCCCCTCCGCTGCTGTGGTCCTGACGCACCAAATCTTCGAGTTGAATCAAGTCTTGATGATATAAGAAATATTCAAAGGAAGCCCGGATTTTGGTCGCAAGTGACATCGGTCTCTTTCGCAAAGAAAGGAACGGAGGAGAGAGAACCGCCGAGGTAATATGAATGTGGGAGAAGCGTGTATACAGGCGGAAAGACGGATGATATAATACCCTACCTGAGAGGGGCCCGGAGAGGATGAGCGGGGGACGGAGAAAGGAATGAGGCGGGATCGCATAGCGTCCCCCGCCCATTTCTTCGGCATGCCGTTTACACGGATCGTGCCCCTCAGGGAGCGCCACCTACGGCCCCAGAGAAAGGCAGGGTTCACACAGCGCGCCCCGCGGCGATCGTGCACCTTGGGAACCCCACTTGCAGAGGGTGGGGCAGTATTCGCACGGCGTCTCTCCCACCTCTCGGCACGCCCAGCGGCCCACAAGGAATTAGCTCCACGTGAGGCCCCCGTGGGGAGTTTCGCGTAGCGCGTCCGCGCGCATTTCGACTCACGCCTCGCACGCATCATGCCCCGCAGGGAGCTCCACCAACAGCCCCAGCGTCAAGGTTCGCATGCCGCCGCCCCGCCCATGTCAGCACACCGCTGACACGCATCGTGCCGCACACGGAGTTCCGCGTGCGGCCCCAAAGGGAAGGCTCACAGGCGTCCCCACTGCAACTCCGGGGCGCCCCTTGCACGGATCGCGCCCCGCAGAAACCTCCACCGACGGCCCCAAAGGGAGGGTTCGCATAATGCCAACTTGTAATTAACATGCGCGTGATTGAAACATGGTTCCCCTGCTCAGGCGAATCGCGGGGGGGGGGCGCCCGCCACATGCAAACAAACGGCGGCGGCGCCGGTGATTCACGTCGACACCCAGCAGACAGCAAGAAGGCGACAGGCGCGACGCAGGCGGCGCTGCTTCAGCGGAAGGGGACACCAGCGCCTCCGCTATCGCGGGGCGGCTGGGCCCAAATGCCTACAAACAGGAAAGAAAGAGGAGGCAGGGGAAAGAGGCGCCTCAGCTGGCGGGCGGAGCCGAAATGGGTACAAACAAGAAAAGGATGAGGGGAGGAGGAGCTGCAGAGGCAGGCGGAAAGAGCTCTTCCTTCTCTTTCTCCTTCCCTCCCCCCTCCAATAAAGCGTCCTACGACGACGACGACGCCGACGCCGACGCCGACGTCGACGCCGACGTCGACGCCGACGCCGACGCCGCCTCGCCAACGACGACGACGACGACGACGGCGACGGCGACGGCGACGGACGACGACGACAACGACTACGGCACTGCGGATGCTCCATGGGGGGGGGGGCGGGGGTCTGCGTATGCCCGCTGTGTCGTCGTCGACGACGACAACGATCGACGATGACGACGACGTCGATGACGACGACGACGACGAGGACGATAACGACGACGACGGACGACGACGACGACTCAACGACGCCTGCGACGACGACGCACTGCGGATGCTCTATTGCCCCAGGGAGGGGGCTGTGTACGCCCTTTGCAGTCGACAGTCGACGTCGACGTCGACGACTGTGGCACGTCAGCAATCAGCCTGGGTGGGAGAAAATCTGCGCTTCGGATAAACATGGTCCATATCACAACTTCAATACGAAAAATCATCGTTTTGAGGCTGTCGTGCAGGGGGGTACACGATCCTTTCGGCGGCGCCCGCGACGACCCCCTGGCGCGCGTGACTAAACAAATTGTTTCGTGGCCCGCGGGGTCTTTTCATCAGCCCCAGGGGGACGGATCATTGGTTAATCACAAGCTTTTACCCGCGTCAGCCCCCATGATTCGGCACAACCGTGGCGCGGATCGTGCCCCGCAAGGAGCCCCACCTATGGCACCAATGTGCAACTTCGAACGGCTTCCCGTTTCGGCGTACGTGTCACGCTGATCGCGCTCCACGGGGAGCTCCACCTACGGCCTCAATGGGCGCGCCCGCGCAGTGGCCACCCTCGTCAAAAGGATCGCGCCCCACCGGGAGTTCAGCGCTCCTCTGCGCGCTAGCTCTGCAGCGTCCTCCGTTCCGCAAAACAACGCGGCGCGAAGTGTATGAAGAGATGGTCGCGCCCTGAGCTACATACAGCTGCGTAGGGTTGAGTCCTTGGCCAGGCTCATTGTTTCCCCTCTTCTTTGTACCTGACTAAGCGACTGCATACAACTGTGCAAACACATGCGAGAGAACGCGTTTCGTGGACCCTTAGTTGTAGCAGATCCCTGTCGAAACCGCCCCACCCACCTCAAACATGTGAAGCGTCCTGAGAACTCCGGCCTCTCTAACGGGGCTCCCCCACCCCCGCCCTCCAGGGGGGGGTCGAACTGGTGCCCCCACCTCTCTGTCCACAGGGGGAGGGGTGTTCGCACGGACCCCCGCCTTTCCTTCTCTTAATCGAACCGAATCAGTTCCTGATTAAGTTCTCATAGTTTCCTACAATAGCTGGAACCAACTTTGATACCATCCCAGTCGGGCTCGATCCAACTCTACTAGAATCCTAGTGTAGCTGGATCCAGCTCTTGTTGAATCCTACTAAGGCTCGATTCATCTCACACAGAGTCCTGCTATAGCTAAATCCAGCTATCCTTGAATCCTGCTAGGCCTCGATCCAGCTCTAAGATAATATGCCTAGGGCGCGATCCAGCCTTGATAGCCCCCTGCTAAAACTCGCTCGTCGTCGTCGTTGCCCGAAGGCGCCAGCGCCAGCGCTGGCGCTCGCCGTTGTCAGTTGCCACTGGGGATGGAAGGCCCTGCCCGCCCTCCCCATGGCGTGGTTCGAACCCCCCCTGCAATTCGGGGCTCCCCCCCCTCCCGGTTCGAACCTCGCTTCCCCTGGAGCCCCCCCCCCCGCCCCCCTCCAGGTTCGAACCCTCCCCCCCTCGGATTTCAGGTCCCCCCCAAGTTCGAGCCCCCGCCCCCTCCCCTCCCAGCGTCCGCACATGCACGAACATACGTGGATGTATATCTGCACACGTATACACATGCATGCGTACAAGCGTACAGGTGCTCAGAGGCGCAAGCATACAGCATGGGTAGAAGACTTATGCAGCATACGAGTACATGCGTATATGTGTACTTAGATCTACATTCATACATAGAAGCATGCATGCATACATACATACATACATGCATATGTTTACGTTTATGCTGATCTTATGCTTTGTATGTATACTCTTACCTTGTATGTATGTATGTCTGTAGGTATGTGTATGATTGTATATGTATGTATGCATATATGTATACATCTATTTGTACAAACATCTACAAGCAGTACCTGCGCCTGTGTCATGAGTCAGGTGCGTCTTGGATGCCTTTCGGGGCCTCTTGAAGCCTCTGTAGGAGCTCTTCAAGTCCATCCGGGTGCCTCTCGGCGCCTCTTGGGGGCCTCTCGGGAGCTTCTGGGGGCCTCTTGGGGACGTCCTTGGGAGCCTCCTGGATAGTTTTGGGGACATCTTGGTAGCCACACCCTCGATTTAGTGCCCCACGACCCCCTTGGCAACCTCTTGGGGTCCTCTTGGGGCTCCCGTGGGGCCCTCTTGGGGCTCTCGTGGGCCGTCTTGGGCGCCCCTTGGACCGTTTTGGGGCCCTCTTGGCCCGTCTTGGGGCCCTCGTGAGCCTTCTTGAAGCCTCCTTGGACCGTTTTGGACGGTGTGGTGATCCAAGGATGCGAACATGCTAACATTTACGTGCTCTCACAAGGCAATGGGATGATTTTGGCCTCCTGAGGCCCTTAGGGGGGGCCTCTTGGGGGGCTTTTGGGGCGTCTGGGGAGCCTCTTGGCCCTTCTTGAGGCGTCGTGGAGCGCTCTGGGGGCGTCTTGAAGGCCTCTTGGGTTCTGGAGGCCATCCCGGGCGCCCTTGGAACGCTCTTGGGCGGTGTCGGACCCCCAGGGGCCTGATCCAGGGCCCCGGGCCTGGGATCTCCCTTATGTGTATACGTACATGTGGAGTGCATGTATGTATGTGTATATGTATGTTTGTATATTTGTATGTATATATGTATGTATGTATGTACGTACATATGTATGCATGCATTTATGTATGAGTGCCTTGATGTATGCATGTATGGTTGTACGCCTTTATTTTATATATAGTTATGTTTGTTTGTTTGCTCGTTCTCCAAATCGGCTTGCCCTGTAGGAGTCCTAGCTCAAACCTTAGTAATTGGTCCGTTGCCCCCTCCAAATTCCTATGCCCCCCCAATTCCTATGGCTATGCCTATGCTTATGCCTCCCCCCTAACTCCTATGCCTACGCCTATGCCTATGCACCATCTCTGAGCGCTCCTATGCCTATGCCTATGCCTATGCCTATGCCTATGCACCACCTCTGGGCACCCCCTTTGTCCACTGGCCCCCCCCCCTTATTTCCAATGCCCCCCCCTCCCCACCCTTTTTCCAATGGCACCCTCCCTTATGTATGCTTGCTTGCTTGCTTGCTTGCGCGCTTGCTTGCACGCTTGCTTGCTTGCTTGCTTGCTTGCACGCTTGCTTGCTTGCTGAGTTGCGTATTCTAAGCATGCTCGATTCCTCCGATTCCTTGACTTGAATCGTCCGATCTATTTGGATTCAACGCTGGCTGAAGTTTGTTTGTGTGTAGGTATGCATGTATGTATGTATGCATGTATGTAGGAAAGAATGACTGTGTGCATGTATGTATGTATATATGTACGTATGTAGTTGTGTATTCATGTATGGATGTATGCGTAACTATACATTTGTGTGTATGCATCTATGCATGTGTGTACGTCTGCATGTATGTAGGTATGCATGCATGCATGTCTGTCTGCATGTACAAATGCATGTCTGTATGTATACTTGCAGGCATGCGTGTTTGTCTGTATGTATACATGCATGCATGCATGCATGCACGCATGCATGTATGCATGCATGCATTCATGCATGTATGCATATATGCATGCATGTATGTATGAATGCATGCATGTATGTATGTATGCATATGTGTATCTTTATATGCATGTATGCCTGTACGTGCATATATAATTCATGCATGTGTATGTGTGTGCACACACACATTCACACACACGCATAGCAACAGCTACACACATTGTACACTATAACTCGACAACGATATATATATATATACATCAACAAACAAGTGATACACACATATATATATAGAGAGAGAGTGATATATACATATGTATATATATATAGAGAGAGAGAGCGAGAGAGAGAGAGAGATAGAGATATATATAGAGAGAGGGAGTGATAAAGGAAGGAACACGAGAGAGGGAGGTAGTGAGGAAGGGAGAAATATACGTATACGTGTGTATATGTACAGAGAGAGGACATAAAAGGAGACAGGCACAATGATAACGACAGAGGGAGAGATAGATAGAGAGAGAGGGAGAGAGAGACAGAGATAACGAGGGAGAGAGGGATATTTATACACATCTATGTATACATACAGAGAGATATATAGATAGAGAGAGAAACAAACAAAAAACAGAGGGAGACAACAGCGAAGAGGAAGGACGGGGAAGGGGAGCGCGGAGGGAGGTGTGCGGGCCGTGGTGGTGTCAAAGGAGGGCGGAGGTGAGCAGGGAAGCGGCGAAAGGCAGAGGCAGAGCGCGAAGGACCTTCCCCGCGAAGCTTTCGGGGTACCACGTCTGCGTGAGCCTCCCGCTCGGGGTGGTGGCCCCAAAGACGGCGTCCGCGATGGCGGCGCCCCCGAACTGCCCGGGGTAGCCGGCCCACAAAATCGCCTGGATCTTTTTTGCGTCAATGCACTCTTGGGAGGAAGAGCGGGGAGGAGGGCGAGGAAGAGGGGAGAGGAGGAGGAGCAGGAGGAAAAGGAGGAGGAGGAGGAGGAGGAGGAGGAGGAGGAGGAGGAGGAGGACAAGGAGGAGAAGGAGGAGGAGCGCTTCTTATTCGGCGTTTCGACATTGGGCGAAGAGGCGGGAGGAGGGAGGGGGTCTGCCACAGTGTGTCCCATAGGGGAGGCTCCGCCTGCTTGAAGAACAGGCGCCGAAAACAGCCACCATCTACTCCATGGGGGGGAAGGGGTGCGAGGGCCGAAGCCGATCGGCAAAGCAATGATGCTGAACATGCTCACAGGAGGAAAGCTGGCGGGAATGACAGTGCGACGAGATCTGGCAGTGCAGCGAAGCATGCAAACATCTGCAACGGCCCTGGACGCGGGGGAAGGGGGGAGAGGAAGGACCGCCTGGACTTTTTGCCGGTCCTCCCGGGGGCGGCATGCAGGACTTCCCGTTCTTCTTCTCCTCCGCCAGCCTCCTCCCTGAGGCCCTCCGAGGGTCCTCGGAGGTCCTCGGCGGGCTCGAGAGAGCCCAAGAGGCCCCTGGAGGCCCCCAGGGGCTCGAGGAAGGGCCACCGCGGGCAAAAACGTGGATTTTCTCCTCCTCCTCCTCCTGCTCCTTCTCCTGCTCCTCCTCCTGCTCCTCCTCCTGGGTTTCCTTCCCTCCCGCCTTCCTTCGCGCTGCCCTTCGTCGTCGAGCTGCCTCCCGCCCTGCTGCTCCTGCCCAAGACAGCGCGCCTGCGCCCACGGCCCTCGTCCCTCCTCCCCCCGGTGCCAGCGGCGCCCTCTGGCGCGCACGCACTGTCTGGCCTGAGGCCCGCGTCCCTGCTGAGCTCTGCCCTCGACGCACAGAGGTCGACGATTTTGGGGCGCCTCCGTCACGTTCCCGGCCCTCGGCAGGCCTCCTGGGGCCCCTCCTGGCGACGCCACGGGTCAGGATCCCGGGCGGCGCTAGCACTCGCCAGATGCCCGCGCCCCTGCCAGATGCCCGCGCCCCTGCCCCCAGGCCCGTGCTCCTGGGCCTCGCCTCACAACATCCCCCGAGCGCCACGGACGTCGTGGCACGCGCGTGGGAAGAGGCCCGAGGCAGCACGGCCCAGGTGCAGCTTGCCCCGCACGCCGCTTTCACTCGCAGGCGGCGCTGGGGCGAGCGGGCGCGCGTGGGACGTCGTGTGGAGACGTGGCGATGCGCGGAGGCTCTGAGCTCGACAGGCTCTGTGGGCAAGGATCGCCAGCATGTCTGTCCCATTCAGCTTGCGCTCTCCCTCCTTCTCTTTCTCCTCCTGCCCACTCTCGATCCATTGCGCTTGTCCTTCGATTTTTTTCCTGACGTTCGCTTTCTACCTCTGACCCTTGTGTTCCTCTCCCGACTGTGCAGCATGCCTGTGGCACTGGAAGGTCGCGCATGGCTGTCACGTCAACTGGCCCAGCGCTCATGATCACCTGGGCGCGGCAACTAGGTGGGACCCCCCCCATATCTGCAGATCGGAGCAGGAGCGAGCAACTATTCATGAGAAACCACAACAGATTCAACATCCATGGCCAAGCCCTCGCCTCGTTACACCAGGAGGAGCCCACATGGAGGAAACCTCCTCCTCCTCCTCCTCCTCCTCCTCCTCCTCCTCCTCTCCCTTCTGCCCCTCCTCCCGCCTCCCCTCTCCTCGCTGTGCTCCCCCTCGCCCTCGTCGTCCTCGGGCAGGGGCCGCTCGCCAGGACCACGCGCTTCCCGGCAGCCTCGGCCGCCGCCACGACCTGGCCGGCAGGCGCCCGCCGCGATCTTCCACGGCCCGGGGGGAGGGGAGGGAGGAAGGAGGAAGGAGGGGGAGGGGAGGGATGAAGGAGGAAGGAGGGGAGGGAGCAGGGGGAGGGGGGAAGGAGGAGGAGGAGAAGGAGGGAAGGAGGGGTAGGGGGAGGGAGAGGGAGCAGAGGGAAGAGGAGGGAGGGGAGGGGGGAGGGGGAGGGAGGAAGGAGGGGGAGGGGCGGGAGAAGAGGGAAGAGGAGGCGGCGGAGGAGAGGGACGGCGGAGAAGGAGGAGGGGCGCGAGGCGGCGGAGGAGGCGAGGGAGGGGGAACAGGAGGAGGAGCAAGACGCGACTGTGAGCCCGATGTCCTCGTCTCGCCACAGCAGAGGGGTGATGAGGAGGAGGAGGAGCAGGAGGGAGGGGAGGCAGAGAAGCAGGATGAGAGCAGGATCAGCAGAGAACGATACGATTATGCTGAGGACGACGATGATGATGATTATGATGTTAATGAAGGAGGAGAAGAGGAATATAACATAATATGATGTTGGTGAGAGAGATGAGCACGAAAACGTAGTCGATGATGCTGCTGATGATGATGGTGAGGAGGAGGATGAGGAGGAGGAGAGGCAAAGAAGGAGCCGAACGAATCGGACAACTCGTTGCCATCCCCCTCGAGATCACTGCTGTGCCTCGTCCTGCTGCTGCTGCTGCTGCTCATCCTCCGCGTGCCTTTCCTTCTCAGGGTCCCTCCCCCCATCCCATTCCCTCTCCTCGTCCTGCTTTTCCCCCCCCATCCTCCTCCAAGCTCTCACCGCGTGCGTGGCACGAGCGTAGTGGCCATCGCTTCAATCTTCCGTGTAGTGCCGGTGCCGAAGGTTCACCAGCCCTTGTGGGCAAAGGCACTTGGGGTCCCCTCCTTCTCCCACTCTAGCGGCTCCTTTACCACCATCCTTGCTCCCAATCAACTGGGTACTATTTCTGTCACGATCGGTCCTCCGCTTGCGCTTCCAGCTGCCTCTAGTCTCGTGAACAATCGCCACGGTTCACCTTCTAGGCATTAGGCTCCTGCTTTCCCAACCCTCCCCGGCTCTGTCTGGCTCCACCAATGGGTGGCTTGGACCACCAGCCCGCCTCGGGCGCGATGGAAGAGCAGTGTTCGGCCAGCCTTTCCTGCCACCTGCACACGTCTGGCGCAGTGCTTTTATGGAGCCCACAGGGCGGGCGTCACGGCGGACTCCCCGGGGGGAAGCCTGCACGCCACTTCTGCAACCAGTGGGTGTTGGGGATACTGGTTGCTCTTCTCCGGTACTTCGCCACCGGGCTCCTGCCGAAGGCGTCACTTTGCAAGCACTTTGGCTTCGGCACCGCCTGTATCCGAGGTTATGCCTCCTCTCGGCCTCGCTCTGAGGCTCCGCCGCTTCCTCCCTCCTCTTCTCTGGCTAATTCAAGCTTCGCGCGGCCCGCTTAGCTTCGACCGGAAGAGGTGCGCTCTCGACCCGCGGATCAAAAAAAAGGTGTTGGGGATAATGCCTTGCCGAGGACCGGTACCCATCGTTGCAATGTTTCTTGGGGCCATGCTGGCGTCCCGTGGGGGGTCGGACGGCCTATTGGGTGTCCATTGGGGACGAAGTGCGCGAATAGTGCCCCGAATTGAAGCTCCCCTGAGCCGTCTGAGGGGTCAGTTGAGAGCGTGAGAGGTGAGAGGTGTGCTGAATTGAGCCCTTCGTAGCCCTCGGAGCGCAGATCATTCGTTGTCGAGGATGCCCCGAGCGAAACGACAGATTTTGAGATTCAGAGTCCCCTCCGAAGCCGATTGATCGAGGATGTCCTGAGCGAAACGGCAATTTGAGGCCATCAGAGCACGTTTCACTCGTATTTTTTAGGTGTCCCAAGAGGCTGGGCCATCTGACTGCCCGAGGCCGCGTCGCAGCCCTGTCGCAGCCCGGCGCATCTCACTCGTATTTTTGCGTGCCGCAGAACCTGTGACGCTCATATGCCTTACCCTGGAGGCGCCTTTCAGTTGTATTTTCGGCGCTCCACGAGGATTACTAGTAATTGACCTCTTCTGGCAGGCGGAGTGGGCGACCATCTTAGCATGCCTAATGCATGCCATCTCCCTTTCCTCCATCATCCTCCCTTTCACCGTCTACCCTCCGAGGTTACAACACGGCCATGGCCCGCAGGGGACCCGCCGAATTGAGTTCGCAGAGCGGGAGTCACGGCGGGCCCCCAGGGGGAAGCTTCCACGCAGATTTTGCAATCAATGGGTGTAAGGAATACTGCCTCGACGAGTGTCGGTACCAATCGCCGCAATGTTTCTTTGGGTCTATTTGCGCCCCGTGGGGGATTAGGCAGTCTTGGAAGCCATCTCAAGGCCTTTTGGGGTCCATGGGACACGACGTGCGTGAAGGTTATGCCCAATTGAGATTTCCTTCAAAATGGAATGGCAATCCACTGGCATTCTTACGTCTTCCAAAAGCCTCGATGTGCAATCCACTCGTATTCTTACGTGCCGCAGGAGCCAGACAGCACAGATCGCACGTGTCTTCCCGTGTCAACAGGAGAACGGAGGTGTGGCTGCCCTCTTCGGGCGGGCGGAATGCGCGATGCCTCTACTCGCATACTCTCATGCATGCTTGTCCCTCTCCTCCATCACATCCTCCATCTCGTCATCTATCCTCGAGTCCCAACACGGCAAGGGCTCGCAGGGGGCCCACCGAATTGAATTGCTTCGCTCATTCTGACGGCCCATATTGCACCGCTGTGGCGTGCCCATGGCGGTCGAGAAGGATGATCGAGGACCCGATATGGGGAGGAGGAGGAGAAGGAGGAGGAGGAGGAGGAGGAGGAGGAGAAGAAGGAGGAGGAGGAGGAGGAAGAGGAAGAGGAGGAGGGGAGGAGGAAGAGGAGGAGGAAGCCTCTCGACGGCTTCTTGGGACACTGTGGCGACCAAACCGGGTCGCGGACAAGACGCCTCTTTGGAAGGCTTCTTGGGGTCTCTTTGGAGGCCTCTCGGGGGCCTCCTGGTGGCATTTTTGGGACCTCCTTGGTGGGACCTCCTTGGGCCTCTTGGGAGCCCCGTAGGGCATCCTTTTGCCCTTCTCTCTGCCTCTTGAAGGTTTCTTGGGGGGCCTGCTGGCGGTCTGTGCGGCCCATTTTCGGGGAGGGCTCGATGTGTCTGTTCGGGTTCCCCTTCTTGCGGTCCTCTCTGGAGCCTCAGGAGCCTTCTGGGGAGACCTCTTTGGCCGTCTTTGGGCCCTCTTGGGCCGTCCTGGGGGCCTCTTGAGCTGAGTCGGGGCGATCTTGGAGGCCTCGTGGGCCGTCCTGGAGGCTTGAATATGTGATAACGCCCAAATCTGTTAAGTATTCACTGCGTGGAGCATCCCATATGTGCATCCATTCGCATGGACCTGTCTGTCCGTGACTGTCTAGGCGCAACAATCTTCGAATATATGCAAGCTTGAGGTTTGACGGTCTGGGGGTGAATCTACCTGTGAACGAATTGGAGTGTGAATGACTCGCATAGTACGAGTGCGTCTCTGCGCATGAGCCTGGGGCCTCCTGGGGCCTCCCGAAGCCTTCTGGGGCTTCCTGGGGCCTCCCGCAGCCTCTTGGGGCCTCCTGGGGCTTCCTGTGGCCTCCCGGAGTCACCTGGGGCCTCGTGTGGCCAGGCCCAAATCTGTAGGAACATATGTAGAACACCTAGGATTGGATACACAAGAGGAGGACACAGTATAGAAACATCGGTAAAACACTAGGGATTCGTGCTCCAAGGAGGCCCAATCTATAGGAACATATATAAAGAACTGGGGATTGGAGCCACTCCTGTGGCCTTCAGGGGCCTCCTGCTCCTGGGTCCTCTTGGGGCCTCCTGGGGCCTTCTGGGGCCTCCTGGTGCCTCCTGGCGCTTCCTGTGGCCTCCTGTGGCCTCTTGGGGCCTCCTGGGGCCTCCTGGTGTTTCCTGGTGCCTCCTGGAACCTCTTGGGGCGTCCTGGGGCCTCCTGTGGCCTCCTGTGGTCTCCTGTGGCTTCCTAGAACATCCTGGAGCCTCCTGAAGCCTCCTGGGGGCCTCCAGGGACCTCCTGGGACCTCTTGGGGCCTCCTGCGTGGCCTCCTGTGATATCCTGTGGCCTCCTGTGGCCTCCTGGAACCTGCTGGAGCCTCCCTCCTGTGGCATCCAATGAGTCTGAAGATGCGTGAGTCTGAGCACGGGTGAGTTTGAGCGTAAGTGAATCTGAAACATCCTCGCCCTCTGGGCCCCTTGGGGTGTTGAAACCAACGCCTCACCCGAGACATCCCCTATAATCTACTTTGAACGCAGACGAATATTGCCACCAAGAAACAAGCAAACCACTTGAGACATCCGCAAGATCTGGCCCCCCTGGGGTGCGACAACCAGCGCCTCGCTCGAGACATCCTCAACATCTCCTCCGAAAAAAAACGGACGATGTTGCGCTGGCACGCAGGCAAACCGCTCGAGACTTCCCCGCCATTTTGGCGCGAACGGAAGAGTCAGATACCCTCTGGCGGCTCCCCCTTGGGGGTGCGTAAACCCTCGACTCGCTAGAGACATCCTCAGAAATTGCTCCGCCATCATCATCATCATCATCATCATCATCATCATCATCATCATCATCATCATCATCATCATCATCATCATCATCATCATCATCATCATCAGCATCATCATCATCACCACCACCACCATAATCATCACCACGACCACCACCTCGCCATCATCATGATCATGATCATGATCATGCTCATCATCATCACCATCATCATCACTATCATCGTCAACATAATCATCAGCATCATCATCGTCGTCGTCGTCATCATCAACATCATCAACAACACCATCAACACACAATAACATAGCATACCAGACCACAGCAGCCCATACCATAACACGCCGTACCATAATACGCCATACCATTATATATAACATATCAGATCATAACATGCCATAACCTAACATATAATGATAAGGGAGAGAAGGTGGAAGGGAGGTGTGAGTGAGGAGACGGCGCGGTCGGAATAATAACGAGAACCCCATCTTTTGGATATGGGGAAAAACCACGGAACATCATTGACTTTGCTTCGTCGGGCCCTCTTGGGTTCGTCTTGGAGCCCTCCTGGAGAGTTTTGGGCGCCACTTGGGCCGTCTGGAGACCAACCTGGGCCACCTTGGAACGCTCTGGGCCTGAGGCCTGGGGCCTGCCACCTATTTGGCGCCTCCTTGAGGCGCTCCTGGGGCGTTCTGGGGGCCCCCGGGGCCGCGCCCAGGAGTTGGTTCCGGCATCTCTGACGCAGACCTGCCGAGGACTTGCCTGGGACGTGCCCGGGCACTTTTCGTCCAGGGGGGCCCCCAGGGCCAGGTGCGAGCGAACTGGAAGCATTCAAACTCAGCCATGGGACTTTAGCACGCCTTTGGCCCGTTGGGCCAGCGAATTTCTCAAGGGAAGCTAGCAACATGCACGGATCAATTGCCTAGTTCGATCTGAGCGTTACTTTGAGCGCCAGAGTTCGTAACGAAATACTTCTGTGATGGCATTCTTGTATCAAGGTAGCGTCTTCAGCGAATTGTGACATGAACGCTCTCGTGTGGGACTTCCTCGACATTGATTGAAGCGCCGCGCCCTCGCCATTCAGGAATTTCCTCACGATTTACCTGGGAATCGCGCTATCGCTCGAGACTTCCTCGCAATTAACACGCTTCAGCGACCCGCCCGCTCGACCCAGCCGTCTGACGCGCCCGTTTGGGGTCCGCCCGCCCGACCCGCCCGTCTGACTCTGCCGCTTGCCTCGCTGCTCCTAAGCCTCTCCTGCTAATCTTTCTTTCTCGTGTTTTATCCTTCTCCCTCCCCCTTGTCCCTTCCCTCCTCCACCACTTCCTCTGTCTTGAGAGCTGCGCTAACTACACGTGGCAGGTAAGGAGGATATACGCACACGGGGGTACGATTGAAGACGAAGGGTGCGGGTACTTCGGGTTTGGGATCTACATGATAAGTGTGACGCGAGCAGATCAGAGCGTACAATCTCAACAATAATTTTCATTTCGTACAACATTGTGCTGTCCATCCCCTCCCTCCGGTGCCCTCCCGTGCCCATCATGCGTTGTCGAATGAAGTGCCCCTCCCAAGGCTCGCACTTCGTGTTCACGAAGAAGCCCTTGATCCTCAGACTGTGTTGCTGGCCCCCGAACTGCAACAGCGGCCCCCGCCAGATAGTTCATCACCTGTGACTCAACATCGCATTCTAACGCGGGGCTTCCTCGCAACTTCTGCAGGATTCGCGCTCGCGTGTGGCACTTCCTCGCGCTTGATGGAGGTGCCAGGCCC